>JAQGAD010000982.1:0-25054 GCA_034696625.1 Isotomurus palustris
TTCTCATCAATTGCATAATATATTCGGACACCGGATATAAGTGAAGGACCGGGAAAGGCCATCGGTATTGAGCGCAATGGATTATAGGAACTAAACGCGAGTCATATCGAACCCGGAACCCTTCAATACATAAAAAATGCGATTGGGAGTGTAGAGGGGAAACAAGGAAACTTAATTGGTACGTGGATTGCAAATTGCACAAGGATTTGGGTAATCACAAATTGGTCGACTATTTGTCACCATTTTCAATCAACCTTTCTGTGTGGGATTATAAAGGTGGACAGTTATTTTTAGAATTTATTGGGTAACTTGCTTACGTACGTGGAAAGTAAATATTCATTTAAAGTGACAGTGTGGGTAGTGTTGTAAAGAGAGTTTCAGTTTGATGAGGTTGAAAGAGTAAATTAAGGTTTCCTGTGTTAAGTCCTTTGGCTTTTGTTAGTGGGAAATTTATTGCGTTCATTTTTATTGGTTGTTTTACTGGTTTTCGGGTGTGTTATTCGTAAAACTCTGAATTTCAAACCTGTTTTTGGTGGTGGACTCCATGTCGCGTGTGATTAGAGTGAGGAGAAGCCGTATAAATATTATGGATGTACGTATTCAGTCTCACCGTTTAAACTTCTACAGCAGGTGGTCCCTTAATGTAAAAATGGTGTGGTTAAATTGTTAATGGTTTGTCATTTGCGTTTTGTTTTTACTTTTTAGTGTGTCAGGGTGATTATCCTTATTAGAATAATTGTTTGTACTTTAATTTGATGAAGTAGCTTGTATACGTTAAGTGTGTGGTTTACTTTTATTTGAAGGGCAGAAACTACGCGTGTGATTACATTGAGTAGTTGTGTTTGATGTTCTTATGAAATAGACGTACGCTTTGAAGTGTTTGAAGTTTTAGGTTGTTGTTATCCTTTTTCAATTGTGGTGGAGGTGGCTGAATTCGAGGAGGTATTTTATTCGCAATTTATTTACTACAAAGTACAGCAGCGACGGATCGTGTGAGTGGCAGTGAAAGGGGAACTTGTTTACGGGAAGATGAGTCGTCTTGTAAATTTCCCTGGTGCATTTGCATAAATTATGAATATGATAATGATGTGTAGGAGGAAAGTTTGTGAGTGGGACTGTAAGTATATAGTTTACGTATATAGTATTACCACCGTGTGAGTTTTGAGTTACCTGGCGTTGCTGGTCTATTGACGAAGGGAAACTATTAGTCAACATAGTAAAGCTCCAGTGTAGGAAAAATGATGCCAAAATATTACTACAACTGTTTTAGATTGAAAAAATCCAAATCGGGTGATTTTGGGGTTATAGTAAATAGTATAATATTATAAGAACATAATTTAAATATGAAATGAACCAATTGAGTAGCAAATAGTAGCAATAGCAAGTGAATGACGGGTGACACTACTAAATGATCCACACTCATGTGACGATATATTTTTGTTCGCAGTCCCAAGAATCACTTCCCAAGATCGAAAGTAGCATCGGAGGATCAAACAATTTTGGTTGCGGTAGGGTGACTTCTGGTTGTTCATCGAGTAGGTTCACCTTGCACGAGAGAGAGAGAAAGATCTCATTTCAGTCATAGATCCTTGGGTATATACTAGTATATAGCCTACTTGTATACCGTTTTGTGGGTACAGCTGCCACACATACGACCGCAGAGATGGAAATAGGTAAAAAGGTAGAAGGTATGCAATACGGGGAAAGAAAGCAGAAAGGAAATTTGGTATCAATCCCCACACTCAAATCTTGGTAAGGAATAAAAAGGAGACCCCAGAGATGGAGAATGGAGAGTTCGGCACGAATTGACTATCGAAGGGAAAGCATATAGATACACATTCTTGATTCTTGGTTGTGTGTGTGTGTGTGCCTTCTTGGTTGTTTGGTTGGTTGGATTCTCTCATGAAGATAAAGAGACTAGGCTTTGTGCACCCGTCTTTCGTCTTTTTGTTTTGAGTAAGAAAGAAGGGAGAAAAAAGTAAGACAGATACAGTTAGATAGATAGATAGATAGATAGGGAAGCTTTGGTTGAAAGGGAAAGACATGACATCAAAAGACAGAGAATAGAAAACCCTCCAGTGCTCAATGAGATCGCTGTGAATTCTTTCTCGAGTAGGGGCGTGACTACAACTTACTCTGACTTTCACCAACACAGCCCCAGGAATATAGAGCAGCATCTTTATATATTATATATATTTATATATATATAAATTCATATAGATATAGCCAGGGTTTCTGCTCTGTGAGAAACAAGCGATGCACATCACTCCAGATATTATTATATCAATTTGCTGATGTTGATGTTTTTTGTAACTTTATAACTCTCTCTGTGTTCAAGTCTTGTGGGAAATTCAGTCCATCCATCCATATCATTGGGTGAACCATCATAACTCATCGCAGTAGTGTGTAAGAGTGTAGAGTGAAGGAAGGTATGCAGTAGGAGTAGGTTAGAGTGAGGAAGTGTATCGTAGTCACTCAAATGTATCATTCATGAGTGGCACTTGTAACTTATGAGATTGTGAGATTACGCCTCTGTGAAGGAAATATCAAAAGGAGATTTGGGTCTTTCTACACGGAAAAGTAGGCAAATAAGAAAGAAAGCAGGCTGAAGTTTAAGAAAAAGACTTTCTCTGGTTTTTGCTCACTCCCTTCTTCTTCTTCTTCTTCTTCTTCGTCTCTCTCTTTCTCTCCACCTTATTAGTCACTTCTTCTGTAGGAACTTTTATTCTCCGTCCTTGTGTTCTTCTTCAAGTGGATTGGATAGTTTCACTCAATCTTTGAGTCTTTGAGAGAGAAGGGAAAGTTTAGAGGAGAGACTGAGAGATGAGAGTGTAGCGTGGAGAATGGAATGGAGATCGATATATGGAGCTAATCATGGGAATACAAGTCTCAAATCGAGTTGAAATCAGTAAAGAGGGGAGACTTGATGTGACAGTCGACGGAAGGTAGAGCGTAGAGAGAGAGAGGCTGAAAGTTGGAGAGAGTGAGACGAGAGAAAAGATAAAAAAGTGAGTGTTGATGATCTGATATCCGTCTTTTTTATGAAAACCCGTCACCCCATCCTGAAAGGAAGGAGAAAAAGGGGAAGCTTCTTCTCAAGGAGACGACGAGGAAGATGAAAGAAAATAGATTCCTTATGGTCTTCCCTCTTTCCTTTTAATGGATACGTAAAACTATTGTTACAGACACATTACGAGAGAGAGAGATAGTAGGAAAGAAGAAATAGAATATTATACGTTAAAGACATTATCAAAAATGCTCTTCACTTTTGGAAAAATGGAAATTCTAGAAGAATTTTGTTTACAGACGAGAAAACTTTGTGTGTATCGATGTGTAATAAAGAATGTGTTTTGTAAAGAAGTTATTAGAGTAAAAGAAATGATACTTTATAAGTTGATACTGTATTACTCTCTATAGGAAAGTTGTAACTTAGCTGAACTTAATACTTATTGTTAGTGTGTGTGTGTGTGTGTGTATGTCTTTGGTGTTGAATTTCGTAGTAGCTGGTGATTTTTCTGTGACACTTTGTGAAGGAATCTGTGACAGTAGTTATTCTTTTTGGAGCGAAAGTGATGGTTTTATGGATGTCTTGTTGTCACTCGATAATGTGCGAGGAGGTGTGTGGAGTTGAGTAGACTTCGGGTGAGGAATGAATGATGGAGAGACTGTTGAAGAAATGCTGAAGCGTTGAAAGTTTGAAAGGTTGAAAGGAGAGAGTATTCTTAGTTTTACAAGAGTTTGATGAAGTTTTGCACAAAAGAGTGAAAAGCATTTCCGCTTTCTTTATGTTTCTTTGGAGTTGGTGGCAGTGTGGCAGGGAATGTGGAATGTGGAATATGGAATATGGAATTTTTCACGACATGCCGAGTGTTTTTCGAAGATTTTAGAAGGAGATAAATGACGATGAGTGCACAAGGCTTTTCGATGGGGAAAAAAGGGTTCGTGAATTTTTTAGCACACACGACTCCTTTCAATCTGCATACATTGTTGTGCTGAATAAAAGAGACCTCCCAACTACCATATACATACATATAGTGTAATCTATCTCTTTCTCCTTGACGAGGATTGAGGATGCAAGAGCTGTGATGTCTGAAAGAGAGTCTTTAGTCAAGCTTGTTTTTCTATCTTTGAAATTATGACGACGAAATTCAAAAGAACTGTGTGTATTTGTGTGAGTTAATGCCAGAGGCTGACAGTGGAGAGAGAAAGGCAGGAATAAGGTTGTCAGAAATCTTTTAGAAGGAGGAATTCCCTGTTAAGTAAAGTGTGCTGTGTGTCTCTGTCTCTGTCTCTCATCCATTTACAATTCAGGAACTGACTGGATTCGGACTTAACGTGTAGTAGGAAGCTATAGAAGCTTTTTTAGAAGGAATAGAAAGCTATGAAAAATAATGAGTTCCTTCAAGCTCTGCTCATCTCCGATTCCTCGGGAAAGTCATTTATTTTATTTGTGCGATATTTACTCTAGAAAAATCCGAGTTTTATCTTTCCTAAAAGTAGTTAGCATAGTTAGCAGATAATGATTTCTGGGTCTGTTGTTTTCGATCTAGTTTTCGATCTAGCTCTAGTTTTGTGGAGACAGGGACGGCTTTTATATGAATTTTTATGCACGAAATAATCGAGTCAAGGTTATTCGACTGACTGTACTCCATCTGTAATATAAGCGTAAATGAGATAAAAGCTAGCAATGCAATTATAAGCTGGAGTAATTTCACGCGAAATGAAATGTGCGAGTGTCCTTTAACGCCTCATGATTATCGCCTTATTTGACCATCGATTGTATACACTTCTGATTTCACCAAATACCAATTACTACCCAAGTATATTCTCGAATAAACTGGCTGCTAAAACGCTAAATGCAATTTTGGACAAGCTTGATGAGAGAGCGTATTATTAACTGAATTATTTTGAAAATCCTACAGAGAAGGATCCACGAGTTACACAGTTTTTCCTGCTTTCAGTTGGATCAATTTTGGTTGTTTAACACAATTTGGCTCTTATGCAATCCACTGTGACAATATGTGAGAGACAGGAACTCATGTGGAGTTAACCTTGCGTCCCTTTCACGTAAAAGTGTAAAAACTAGTGAACTTTCCCTTCAGGCAGTTTATACGTAACCTACATTTACACTTACCACCACAAAGTACTTTGTGACACTATTTCCTGTCCCTGTGATCTTTCAAATCCATTTATTGGATTGCAGTTTTCTGTACCCAACCGCAAGAGACTTATTATTATTATTATTATTATTATGTCTGGAGTGAAATGAAATCTGTTTTATGGAGTAAATCATACAAGTTAATGTTGGTAAATCCTCCTTGAGCAATTTTACTTGGGAATCCATTTGGCATTAGGCTGAGATAGCAGAGAGGATAGTGGCTGGCTAGTGGCTCAAGTGAAGATGAAGTGGGAACTTGAGCTGGGGAATAATGCGGAAGGAAGGAATAAGGCAAGGCTGGTAGGCCGAGGATTCAGAAAAGAAGAAGAAGATTTCCTTTATTTGGGGGAGAATAATGGCTACTTCAATTCAACCTTGATTTCCCTTTTCCTTCCAGTCAAAGATGTCTTGGGATGTACAATTTCCCCACAAAGACTCCCTTTCACTCGTCGTGCTTTCTCTGGTGCATTATGTAACTAATATTTCTTTACGACTTCTCGCCACTCGCCTATTCTGAATTCTGAGCCCTAATTCGTGCTGCTTCAGGTGCTGTGAAGCTTTTGAGGAAGACACTTCTTTGCATAACCCTTGAGCACAACCTACTCATCTTGGGTTTCTTTCTTGTAGTTTCTACAGACTTGAGATGGAGGAGAAATAAGGAAATTCCATTAACGAAACATAATGCGAGTGTTAAGGAAAACAAGTGAAAAGTGTGTACAGCTGGAGAGATAAGGGACGTAAGAGTGTGTCTACACGAGATAATATTTATTATAGGAGAGAGAGAAAAAAAGACGGGAGAGAGATTTGTGTCAACTTGATTGTTATGTGTTATGGGCGTTTAATAAAAAATCAAGTATTGGAGTAATCTTGTCACCAATCATCTTATCATCACCAAACCAAACAGAAGAGATCAATTTCAAGTGAAGCATGTTCAGTTGTTTGTAAATGGAGCAAAACGAGGAAAAAATAATCAATAGGAAAGGAAGAAGAAGAGGAAGGGAAGCGGAAAAAGAATGGTCTTCTAGTCTTCTCACTTGATGCCTGTGTGTGTGTGTGTGTGCGTTCGTAGTTTCGTAGTTTCGTAGTTTCGTAGTTTTGGTTGGTAGTTTGAACGACACGTATAAATATCTCTACAGCTCCTTCCTTCGTCGTGTAGAGTCTTCTTGTACGCAGCTATTATAGCAGACACAGACTAGTAGAGCCTTTGAACGATGAACGAGAGGTTTCCGTGAAAGGCAAAGCGTTCCAGCTGAACAGAAAGTGGAGAAACCTTCCGTGTTTGAAAGGAATGGGGAATGAAACAAGCTTCATCCATACAAAACTTGATACCATATCGGTTCAATATCCGTTTCTTCCGAGTGTACGCAAACTTGAGAGAGAGTGTATTATTATAATGCGTCGAGGACTTACACAGAACTTCTCTAGTAAAGTACATCGCTTGCTTGCTCTCCTGTCGTCTTCGTACTTACTTACTTGGCTCATGGCAAATGGAAACCAGTATTGAATAGTTTCTTATGTAAGTTTAGACTTGAGCTTGAGCTGTTGCTGTGGTGGTGCCGATGGGAACATGCAAACTCTGGAGAGATATGATGAGAGTATCTCTCTTAGTTTCTCGTATTCAGTTTTACAACAATGTCTGTCATAAAGAAAGGTTCAAGACGTGTGGAGGAGATAAGAGTCGAAATGTCTTTTCTGAAAGTAGGGAAAGTAATATGATATCTCAGCTATGTAAAAGTGTTAGGTGAAGTAGGTGGATTTTTGGAAACGCGTTAAATATGAAGCTAAACGATGATGGATGATAAAACGGGTCTCTTCTTTTGGAGATGGGCTTTTGACTAAAGAAAAAGAGAGAGAAGTTGTTGTTGTTGTTGTGCTTTTAAAAGTTGACGGATTTGAGAGAGACTAAAGGAAGTGGGGAAGATGACATAAATATGTTTTTTTATAAAATATTGAGTAGTTGATAAGATGAGTATAGTGTGGGTGGGTGTGAATGGGAATGTTTCATGTGTGTTTGTGTGTAGCGTTTACGGAGATTTGGGACAAACTGTTGCACTGCTTGTGGCTTATGTCTGTTGCTGGTGCTGGAGGCAAAAAGGACGAGAGAAAAGCTGAGGATTTGAGGTTTGTCGTGTGTTCTCCAATCAATTAAATCAATGTGAGTTGAGTAGCTAGAGATCGAGAGAGAGAGAGAGAGCGAGTGAGGAGATGGGATGAGAAAGCTCCTGCTGGTACTTAACATTTGAAAAGCTACTTAAAAATTCATCTGAGTTTGAAGAGAGCGAAGAGAGAGAGAGAGAGAAGGTTAAGCCTCCTTTAAACAAGTCTCTCGGTGTGGTTCGAATCCCCTTTTTATTCTTTTGTGAAGGAAGCCCGACCCGATCCAACTCCATAATTACCGTCTCATTGACCAGGACGTTAATCAAAGTGAAGAGTGCTTCATTACAGAAAAGAACTCTTAAATCCCTGGAATGAAAACTACAACCACCACACCACAACCACAAGTATCGTCTCAATACGTAAAAGGATCAACGGGAGAGCTAAAGAGGTATTACAGAGGATTTCTTCTACCTGACTTCCTCAGCCTACTTACTCCTTACTTACTATATACCTTCCTTCCTTCCAGCAGCCTCCGAAATGTCTATGTATCTGTTTCTATCTCTCTCCATGTGTTAACACAAAAAGAAGGCGAATGCTCGTTCGTATGTTTGTCTGCCTTCAACTATCCTTAATTTCTTCCCTTTTTGTTTCTTTTTTGTATGAGAAATCACACACTAATTATTGGGAAAAATCAAGTGATTTCAAGATGATTTTTTACTTCAGAAGAGATCCCCATTTGTTGCCAGAAAATATTTTAGAGATGCTGGGAATAAAATTAGGAAATGATAAAGATGGTATTTTTCAGGATTAAAAACGAATGCGTAGTTTTATGATGTGTATAAGTTGATTTAAATAAAAGAGGAAGGAAGTGGCCTTTTGTGGGTAAATTTAGTGAATTAGATTCGTATAATAATAATTTATTTGTTGGTCGCCTGCAGGAAAAACCAGTTAAAAAGTTTGTGAGAGGACTGAACGTACGCACACACACACATTTAGTAGTTACAAAGTTGGAAGGTTGGGACTTATTCTATCTGGCTGTGTGCTATCTTTTACTTTACTTTTAGGGAGTAGAAAGAGATGAGAGAGTTTCATATGGGAAAATAATAATGAAACACGAAGGGGAAAGAAGAAATGGAGGACGGATTCAATTCAAAAGTAATCTCGTCTTTTGTGATGATGCTCTGTAAATGTAAACGCTTCACAATGTGGAGTTACATGAACACACTCTCTCTCTCTCTCTCTCGTAAGAAGACTTTTGATGTGTAGCTCCTCTGCTTCTGCTGTTGTTCGTCGAGCTGCTCCCTTCAAGTTTTTTTGCTCTTGAAATACTTTTCCTCGTGTGTCTATTTTGTTTTGCTCAGTCTTTTCCATCCTTAAATACTTGGTGAGCGTTCAGCTTGGATGAAAGTACAAAAGTATAAAGTGTATAAAAAGTATAAAAGATTACCATTAGACAAGTACAATAATAATGTAGCACAAACACATGACCCAAAATGGAAACTAGATAGTGAAGCATTATTATTATTATTTCCATTTCGGTTTGGTACTAAACTTTATTAGCTTTTGAGATTTGAGAGTACAAGTGGATGCGGATGAGATGTGTTGAGGTTTTATTTTGTGAATAGAAGAATAGAGGATATAATCATCAAAGTAGTTTTTTTGATGAAAAATTCTCCAACGCAGTTCTTTTTTTACGAAAGTATTTATTGGGTTGTGAATTATTTTGGCAAGGAGGCTGAGATTTGAGATTGGGGATTCCACTGGATGGAAGGTACTTAATGAGAGTAAAATTGTAAAATTGAATTGAACTATATTGTTGGGGTGTGTGTGTGAACCTGTGAATGATTTAAAATTACGCAAGAGTGTGTAAGGTAAGAAGTACAAAAGGAGTGAGTTACACGAGAGTTGCCACAACTGAGGATAAATTAGTGAGTGAAGTCAACTGCAAGAGAAAGAGAGTGAGAGAGGGCAGAGGCAGACCAGAAGTAATTGCTGAAGGTTTACTCACTTAATTACTCTTTCGTCTGAAGCCTTAAGTGTTTAAACCTGGAGGCTGGAAGCTCTCGAGAGGCGAGATATTCATTTGGTTCTGGTGGGTGAAGCTGAGCACAAACAAAAACAAATACAAGAACAGCAAAGGAAATCCGTAGATCTGCCTCATCATCTTCTTCATCATCATCGAGTCAACTGACTCACTGTGTGTGTGTGTGTGTACTTCATCATCTCTCATCTTATAATTTAATGAGAATGGAAAATGAAGAAATAAAAGTATAAACTTTGAGTTTTGAGTAAATTATATAAAGGATTATGTTGTTGGAGAAAAAAGTTAGGAATGAAAAAGTCGGTTTTTGAAGGAGAAAAACTTGGAAACTCGTTTCCCTACTATTTTTCGACCCGATCTTTTTTTCGTTTTTTTTGCTGCCAGCTTCTTCCCTTTCTTTCCATATTAGGTTTCATCATTTGTAGTCAAAAGCACAAAGGTTCGTCGGTCATGTTCGGGATGAAGAAGAGGGTGCGATCCCGTTGAATTCTGAACTGTTTGGTGAACCATTCGCCTTTGAAAAGTCGTCGTACTATACTATTGAATATAGCATAGCATAGCGTATAGTCTTGACTTGAGGCAGGAGAGGACAAAAAGTATCTCACAATGCACATAAAAAGTCACCACAACAGTGTAGCTTTATTTTATCGCATTTCTATAAGATTTACAGTCTCGGGGTGTATTGCACGGCTTAAGACTACGTGAGGAGAGAGTCTTTGTAGATTGAAGATGGATACTTCATTTCTCTACTCCCTTTCCCTCTGTCTCTCTTTCACATAAATAAGCAAATGGAACGAGTATAACTTCTTGTTCTGCTGTCACATTGCGTGCAATGCAATATTATATAGGGTTGCATACTTGGGTTGTAACTGTGTATATTTATATGGGGAACTGATTAAACATTCATTTTTGCTGATTAAGATTACACGAAGCCTTTAAAAAGAAATTCCGAATGAGAGTAGGGAGAACTGATGGGGAAAAAAGGTTTATTTCCTAATGGAAGAATAATAATTATCTTTTTCTCTTTAGAAGATGAGAGATACTTGTTTTTAGGTAATGCGATGAGATAGTTGGAAGGAGAGAGAGAGAGAGAGTAGAGAAGGAAGCGTCGTGTGTTGTCGGTGAAATGAAATGAATGTTTAAGTAAGGAAAGAAGTGTATCTTAATGTTCAAGTTTACTTAAAGAAAACCTTCGTTTTGATTACTTCCTTTTAGTTGCAGTGCCACTTACACCCATGACAGAGTTTATTTGAGACACCCAAATTGTGTTTTCTCATAAAAGATACACTTCTCTTTATAAAAGACAACAAAAGTGGTGGTGGGTACTATATAGTAAGTATGGGAGTGCTGAGTTGCTTGTTGGTTGTTGGTAGTTTGTGGGTAGGAAGGAAGTAGAAGGAAGGCCCGTAGTAAGTGTAGACAATAAGGCAGAAGGTTGTGTGTGTGTGTTTTGTGTGTTTTTGTGTGTGTGTGTGTGTGTTTGGCTCATGTTGTATAAGTAAGGCTTTCCAGGAAATGGTGTGTTTTGTGTGGACGTATAAACTGGAGCATGTCATGCTAGACTTGTGTGTAAGCGCAAACAATTAGCACACTTCCTTTTTTGCAAGTAGACACGTTACACAAACAGTTGCACTTTCATTTTCATTCCGGAGAGGCTCTCGTTTATAGAAGATTACGAGTTACGAGCTGCATGGAATCAAAGGAGGCTTGTTGTGAATTCGGATCAAATTCTTTGGAAGCTGAGCGTGGAGAATGGAGGATGGAGAATGGGCTTTTGCCTTTTGCCTCGGGAGAATACATTTTCTATTTGGATTATTCTACGAAAGAAAGTGGCAGATTGGGTTGTCAGAGATCTTTCATCCTTTTCTGAAAGTTCTCTGAAGTCTCCTTAGCTTATGCAGTTTCACAAGAATTCACTTACTTTAAACACTTTTACTTCTACTTACTCAGCCTTCTTCTTCGTTTCCTCCGATTAAGTATTCACGTGAATTGTTTGCATGATTGCATGATGCAAACTTCAAATGCATTTTTGTGCTTCCTTGAAATCATTCTTAGTCAGCTCCCCTTTTTAGCAGGGGAGAACTTTCACTTAGTTTTAACTTTTTATGCATGAGCAATAATAACTACTTTGTGAGTAACTTTTTAAATGCAAGTTTAGCTGGGAACTGATGAAGGATTGTTATTATGAATTGGCTTGAAGGGAAATGGAGAAAGATATTCATGAATTGATAGTTAATATTGCCTTCCAGTCTGGTAGTTAATTGCAGATATGCTTTATACAAAGGCTTGAATGTTAGCAAAAATCATGCAATCTAATCAGCTCCCACGCGAATCAATAATGATAATGACATTGTGAAAGTTAATTAGGTGAAAGCACAATGTTAAGTGTGTTGTGAGAAGGGAATGAATTTGCATGGAGAAAGGTAAATCTTCAGGTTGACATTTTACGGAGGAAGGAAGGAGTTGTTAACGTAATCGAGAGTTCGAGAGTTTGTGTAGGAAGGCGAAGTGAGCAGCAATGAAAGTTTGTATAGGATTGTGTGTAGCTGGAATGTTTGAATGTTTGACTTTGAATTGTACGGACAGATTGGAAGGAAGGATTGTAAATGTCTGTCGTGTATCATAATAAGCCTCCATCTGAAGTCTGAGTATTTTTAGGGAGTGGAGAGAGAGACTTTGCATGGAACTTAAGAAGTAATCAGTGTCAGTTGCAGGCTGAGCCAATTACCTTTCACAAGTCACAAAGCGAAGTTTGGCAGAATTGCATGCACAACTATTCGCAGGCTGTTTATCCTTCCGCGAAATGACTTTAAAGGGAAGAATGGAAATAGGGAAGTACTCGGTGGGGATTGTGAAGTGAGTGAATGTTAAGGGTGAGGTTTGCTTGAAGAAGAACATGAGCTCTGCTGCTGCTGCTTCGCTGTTGGTTGGAGTTTCGATCGAAACTGGAGATCCTTTTTCCTTTAAAAAGGATCAGGTAAGGTCAAGGGTCGTGATGAACCAGACCCAAACTTGCAGTGTGTACGTACTTTCTCGTCGTTTATTCTTAAAGCAACAGTTGTATTATTATATTGTAACTTGTGTGAGAGTAATGGAGAGTTTATTAGGTACAATTTTTTGGTAATTTTTTTCTCTTGAGAGATTCTTTCCTCTGAGATCATCACCAGCAACCAGCACCTTCCTTCCTACCTTCTCTCTTTGCTTGAAGGGTTGTTGGGTATTCTTCTGTCTACACTTGACTTTGACTCGATCCTCTCGGTTGGCTTCAATTTCATTAGAAAACTCACTCGTCGCTCTTTCGCTTCTAATAAATTGTTGTGCAAAGAAAGAACAAGTGTGAAAGATGAAGGTACATCATTACTTTCCGAATTCATTTGTTCGGCTTTCATCATCACTCACACGGCTCTGGATGTAGATGGTTACGAGGTGTCTTTTTTTCGTTTTATAGGGATTCTTTGGAGTTTGGGAGATCCATAATATCACTTATGTGTTATATTGGGTTACTGAGTTAAATACGAGTTGTGATGGACCATTTTAATTATTTTTAGGGATTTTAAATATGGACGTAGGACACCAGGTATCTCTTCGGTTGTGCAATAGAATTAAACTTGATGGGAATTTGTATAAATCATGTAAACGAATTCAAGTGATTTTTAGAAATGGCGTAGAATGTTATTAGATGTAATGATGATCTTAAGTTTCTTAAGTGAAGCCTTTTGTGGTGGATGTTCACACACCGTCGAAATATTGCTTCGTTGGAAATTACACGGATGAAATGAAAAGATGAAAGGATACCGCAATAATTATGGCCTGTAAGCAAGCGTAGTTTTGTAGTGTTGCGTCTTTTCTGAGAAAGGATTGTCCGTGTGGAGTTATGTTAAAATGATGATTCTTACAATATGTAGGTTTATTAAGGTGACTCTCTGTGATGTATCCCTGTGTGTGTGTGATTTCTAGCTTAACTGGAATATATTATGTAGTTTGTTCTTATGGTGGCTGATTAGTTGTTTTTTTTATTGGAAGTGGAAGCCATCGAAATTCAGTTCATGAATAAAGGAGAGAGAGAGAGAGAGGTGAAAAGGGAAAAGTCAAGCCACAATTTCGGTGAAACTGTGAGTAGTCTGTAGTTCTGTGGCTAAGTAGTTTGTCCCCCGCTAAGATCCACTTATCGATTTTATTTATTTGACGTAACTCGGGTTCCTTCTTTAATCCTTCTGCGTCTCTTTTCTTCTTCCTTCACATTTCATTTCATAAGGTGAAACTTAAATGTCACTTTCCCAGTGGAGTTTCACTTCTTTCCGTTCTTTCTGTTCTTTGAGTTCTTTGAATTTGCTAGTTACCCAGAGCATCGCCATTCCTCATTAGTCGTTGAATATTTAATTAGAAAGAAAGTAAAAAGAATGGGTTGGCTAAAGTAGACAGCAGGTGCTTATTAAATAAGGTTATGTGTCCATCAATTAGCAATTTTATTGTTGTTTTACGTACAAAGTCCTGCACAATGTAAAAATAAGTACAATGCAGCAGAGAGTGAGGAGTTGTGTGGAAATTAGGAAGTTAGTGTGTGTGTATGTAAATAACATGTTGCTGACGGGCATAAATCAAACCGGGGATAACATTAGGAAACACGAGGAAAGGGTAAAATTACTGACAGAGTGACTACCACAACGAAGTTAGGTTAGGTTGGAAGTCCGGAAGGGAAAGGGAAAAGGCGAAAGGAGAGGAATGGGTGAAATGAGATAACTGAAAGTGTTGGTTTTATTGTTGGTGTTATTTCGGTTGGAGT
Source organism: Isotomurus palustris (assembly GCA_034696625.1). Lineage (NCBI taxonomy): Eukaryota > Metazoa > Arthropoda > Collembola > Entomobryomorpha > Isotomidae > Isotomurus > Isotomurus palustris. The sequence goes on from JAQGAD010000982.1 coordinate 14,080, forward strand.
TGGAGTTACCACTTCGGGACAACAAACAACTTTTTCCACCTTCCGATCTTCCATTGGCTCCATTTACACTTTACACCTTGTCACGCGGTGTCCTCTGCACTCCCCAAAATGAATGTTGTTTTGTGAGCGAGCTCACTTTGCAGTTCTTTCTTCGTGAAGGAAGGCCTCAGAGGTGTAAGTACAATTGTGCAATGTGTAATGTTGGGAACTGCATGCATTGTGATGATGATTGTAGGCTATGTACATAAAAAGTCTGAGATGCTTTTGAGACTTTTAAGAGTCAGAGACAGACGAAGACTCAAAGACTCGCAGTGTGTAAGTGAGTTGGTGAGGAATCCAATAATGTTGGGGAAACTTTTATCAGGCTAAGCTTGGAAATGTGAAGAAAGAATGAATGAGGAATCCTTTGGATTTTTGTGTAAAAAATGGTTGATAGTGGGAATAAGTAAAGGGAAGGTGGAGGAGTGGATGGATGGAGAATAATGGGAAGTGAAGGAGATACTTTTACATTATTACATCGTTCAGTGTGGAAGAAGGAGATCGGGTCGGATGTAGTCAGAAAGAAGGAGCTATTCTGTTACTCCTTTTATTACCATTTTCCATCTTCCACGCAATACCCAAAACTGTGATCTCCTTCCTTCTGCCGCCGTGTGTGTATGTGTGTGTGTGTGTGTGTGTGTGTGTGTGTGTGTGTATCAAATGATGGGAGATGTGATGTGATGCTCAGCGAGTTACTCTTCTTCCTTCGTTTTCTGTCTTTTCGTCTTGACTTCCAAAATTCTCATTTGATATTCTGTCTGCATCCGAGATCTTTTCCTCTCTTTCTTTTGTGTAACATCCACACACATCAAGTTCGCTCCAACCAACCATTAGATTTTATACTACATTGATGCAATAACCTCTACACACCATAACCTCCTCCTTCCTTGCTTGCCTTCTGTATATCTTCCACTGGATACCTCGATCTCTCGATGTGTACACCGGGTTTTTGGTTTACCACCAGTCTTTAGTCCGAAGGATTCCTTAGTTTAGTGGTATGCCTATTGGTTCCTCATGGATGAAATGCATCTCTCGACTTCTTGTTGAGTATACCAAGTAAACCAAAATACCACGAAGGATGAAGGATGGAGAGAGAGAGAGAGATACTTTATGGAAAATACATCTTGTAGAAAAAGACATCTTGTACATTTATAGTTTAGGAGGTTTTGAGGGGATGTAGCTGCTGCTACTGCTGTGTGAGTGCAACAAAATGAATGTTGCATTTTCTCATATTTTTATTTTTATCAAAAAGAGTCCAACAGCTTGGACTTGTGACTTCAATAAAAATTGCTTTACATTTTTGTTAAGTCATGTGTTCTTTTCTCAGTTTGTGTATCAAGTTTATTAAGTTTGGGTCTGTGTGTATTTTTTATTCTGTGGTGTGTGTGCCAAATAATAAGAGACAGATGCGACTTAAAAGTTAATATTGTCATTGTGTGTGTGTGTGTGTGTGTCAGTAAGTAGTTAATACTTTATCCAAGCATACGGATATTTGTGTTTCTTTGTAGCTTGTAGAAGCTTGTAGGTTGATGATGTTGAGTAATTTGTAAATTATTGCTTCTGGGCATCATCACCAGCAGATTTGCTTCTAGACTCTCCAGAAGAGAAGTGAGACAAAGCAGAGAGAGAGAGAGAAGGATTCTTTTATTTATGCAAAGTGGATGTTACGAGTTGCAGGTTGATGGAATAAGGTGAAGGTAGTTAGGAAGCTAAGGCAGAAGACAAGTAGGTTGGTTGGTTGTTCTTGTTGGCTTGCATTTGGACTTGGACTGTTGTGTGAAAGTCTACGGCACTGAGAGTTGAATAAAGAATTATAATTCTGAGAGTATCACTTGTATCCCGATGGAATGCATTAACTCATGTTGGTGTTATTTTGTTGCGTACATTTGGAGAGTCTGCTGGAGAGGTTGAAGGGAGTTTAAAAGGAAGAAGACGTAGAAAATGAAGTTTTTATTTTATCCTTGCGCTCTAATGATGAAGGTGCATTTTGACAGATTTTCCCCTACGCCTTGTGCCTTCTGTGAAGTCTGAGAGAAGAACACTTTTTGGGCTTTCAAAATATTTCCTTTGAACACGCTCGTCGCTCCCATTTTCTTCCGTAATGATTGTCATGTCAGGACACAAGACCTTTTCCTTCTGCCTTCCTTCCTTGCTCCCTTTCTTTGTATTTTAAAGGAGCAGATCACTGTTACAGCCTCAATGGCTGTGAATGAATTTAACGCATACGCATACAAGCTTACTTTATACTTTGCACTTTGTGTGTTGTGTAGTGTGTAGCTGTGTGTTGTGTTATAATCTCCCTTTCTTGTTATAATCATTTTGTGTCACAAATGAACCGGTTGGAATTCAGCTTATCACCTCAGAAGGTTGTTATGTTATTCATGCTTTTGAGCCACTTTGGGGATAATTTATTTAACAAAATGTTGGCGTGGGGTTTGATTTTGAAGAGTAGATTGGAGTATTTGAGATTTCCTTATTCCTGGGTGATCTGATTATCCGTGAAGCCAAGAATGTCAAAGGAATTGTGGACGATTCGTCATCCTTGTTCACCCAATCGATTAAAATGGCTTTAGTCTGTGTACGTACACGTCGTACAGTTTATGTGTATGTAGAGAGAGCGGAGAGAGAGAGAGAGAAGCTTTGGCATTGGCTTTGAGCTTTGTGAGCAGCCATGAGGGAATTTACGGGTAAAATTCCTTTCACATTGAATTCCAAGTTTACTGTGAAACAAAACAAGTATAGGGTAGATTAGAATGACATTTTAATTACAGATTTGTACATTGGGATGTTGTTCTTGTTGATTGATCTGATAATATTTCATTCCTTGACGTGTTCACACTTCGAGTTCCCTTTTAATTAGCATCTCCGAGGGTGTATAATTAATGCAAGTGTGGACTGACTAACCAACACACAAACATACACTCGTAGTCTCGTAGTAGAATGGTAGAATACTCTTCTCTTTTGTTCCTTAATTACAATAACCATTCACACACACACACACACACGAGAGAAGAGAATGGGAGTCCTATATAGATTTAGATTTTAGATTCACTCTCATTGAATGAGTCTTCTTCTTGTGCATTTATACTTTGTGTGTTCAAACTGCAATTTGTTATTAGCTTGTGTGGGTGAGCCAAGATTGTATAATTCTAGATTCTTTGTGTTGAACATATTTAAAGGGCTGCATAGGAGTGTGTATCATTTGGGAAGGAAGGAGGACAGAATTAGAGGGGAAAGTATTATTGGGCTAGCATATAGTTTAGTTGAGTGAGTGAGAGGAACTTTCTCCAGACTCCCTTGAGTGTGGGTTTCGGCTGAAATCGCATTAGGCTAGCTTTGTGGCTCGAGTATGTTTTCATAAACCACTGCTGCTGCTGCTGCTGCTTTTGGCTTTTACTCAGTGAAACACTGCGAGGCCATCCATACCACCACACTATTCACTATTCACTTTATGCTTACTAGTTTATACTTTATATCTCCGTCCTTCCTTTGTTTTCTCTCCACTTCTCCGACTCTCTGGATTAAACCTCAGAGCAATCAGTTACTACTTCATACTTTCTGCTCGATGCTCTTACAGCTCTACTCATGAACTTACGGCTGCTAGCTGCTACTGCTAAGGTTGGAACTGGAATTGATGTTGTTCTTGTGTGTGTGTGTGTGTGTGTGTGTGTGTGTCTTTTTTACATGGAAAGGTACACAGGGGCTGTAGATTGTGAGTTTGTGAGCCTACCGTGTTTTACGTAAAAGAGTAAGAGACTGGGGATTCCTTACGCAAGCACAAATTAGTTTTTAAAGTTTTCTTATTTTGAGATCCTAAATAAACATTTTCTTCTGTCTTGGGAGATTAAATCTGTAGGAAGGAGTAGGGAAAAGTTGTTTCGTGGGGTTGAGTGGAGGCTGTAGAGTAGTTCATATTTTGTATTTGGATTTTGGAGTGTGCATTGTGCACATGCTGGGTAAATCTATTGAATAAGTGTATGCAATAAAGTGAGCGAGGGAAATGCTAAGGCTACTGCCTAATGAGGTGTGCAACGCGAGTTAGTAATAACAATATGACGACATCCACGGGAAATGTGGAAGGAAAGCGTGTGATTTGATTTGTGAAGGAATGTGCCTTGAATTCTGGAGAGTTTTTTGTAGCGAGACGAAAGAGAAGAGAAGAGAACTATTGACTCAAGAAATAGACTTTGAAAGAGAAGGATAATCAAATGGAATGTGAATTTACATGTTACTACAAAAGTACAAGGCGATGGGAGCACCGCGTGTCTTGTGTTCTTTTTAAGGTTTTATTGTGATGTGTTCTGTGCTTACCTGGATGCTGGTGCTTGTGGACTGGGAATAAGAATGTAAAGTTGAGATGATGTTAAAATGTCCAGGCAGAGTGAAGGAGCATTTGTTAGGATGTTAATACGAGTGGAGAGCTTTTGAGCTTTGAGTGTACAGACTACAGACAAAGAATGGAAGAGAGGAGGAAGGTTGGGTGGATAAAAAAAGAGTTATAAAAAATGCGGAGAGATGATGATGAGATGTTTCGACCGCTAATCAGCACTTGTCTGATTTGAAGTATCTTCAGTTCCTAATCCGACTCTGGTGAATTGTTGTTGTCCTGAGATTTGATTCACTACACTTTCTTTCCGATTGAAAGTGTGTTATCATCGTCAGTATTTATTATTATTATGGCAGGCTGAGAGAAGTGTGTGTGCAGTATTTCATTTTATGATTCATGATTGAGCTTTGCTTTGAGCCTCCCATTAAATCAATGCACGCTGTCCTCTGCTCCTCTTTTATATATGAATTATTGTTGGAGAGATTTGAGGTTGAGGAGAGGAGGAGACTGGATTATTACATCATCGGTTAAATGGGTTTAGCATTTTGACAATCAACTTACAATTCATCCCATGGGATTGAATTTGTCTGTTGGGAGTTGCGTTTTAATTTGTAATTAGAAATATAATCATCACACACCAGGAAAAGTTGTTAAAGCAGACTTGTACTTGTACTTGTTTATGGATTGGCAAATTGGTTGTCTACTGCCACTGCCGGTGAATATGAACTGTTGACTGTGAAGTATGTGAGTGTCCATTTCATTTCCTTCGAAGTGTTATTCTTATTGGAGAGAAGCTTGGGAATACTTTTAGTTTTTAGGGCTCAGGCTGAGGAATGAAGTGCGAGTAAATCTGGGGAATGATGCATTAGGGATTAAGATTAACCCTGAAACCCTTCTTCTTGGTTGAAGTCTTGAAGTGAAGACTCTGTGCATGTCTGCGTATGACTTGTCTCTTTCGTTTGACCATTATTTCAAAGATGAGGATCTTTAGATCTTTTGGGTGAGTGTGTGTGGTCCATTTTTCAAACGCACATCTCTAACATCTGTAGAGTGTGTGTAATATAATAATGGGAGAGAGAGAGAGTAGGTGAAATGGACGATGGAGCAGAATAAAGTGTATGTTGTTAGATATTGTGTAACATAATGTTATAGAGGCAGTAGTAGTTTAAAATTTAAGTCGAGCTGCTTGATAACTTGCACATTGTAAAGTGAACCCTTTAAATTGATAATCTGTGAAATGCAACACAGATTACGTGAAAGTGACTCACCACCCTCCTCCATGTTTTCTAAATGTGTTTTACAAAACAAAGAAGTGAATCAGAATGAACTGCTCCGTCCTGAACTCCGAACTTGTTTTTATGGATTTTTATCCACTGCGGTTTTACTTGCAACTTGCCCAATTGATAAATTGATTTAAACTTCAATATGTATTTAAATGAGGAAGATAAGCATTAAAGGATGAATGAGTAATAAAGTGGGAATAAAGAGTTTATAGGGAGACTGCGTGTGGTAATGGAATTACATTACAAGTTGATGGAGATTTGTGATTAGTGATTTCTGGGAATAAAACTGATATTGCGTTGATTCTTGAAACGGTTTCTAATGAAGTAATGAAGCGAGGACAATGGTGGAAAATGGAAATGTGTGAAAAGTCATAAATGTGGTTGGTTTTGATGATTTGAATGGACGGAGGGAGCCCATCATCGGAATATTTGGAGAAATACTCATCCTTCACGCAATTTGCTCGTGCGAGTGAACCCGTAATGATCCATCTGCCAACATTTACCCGGTCGTATATTCAACTGTAGTAAAGTTGTAAGTGTAAAACTTGACAGAAGGGAAGTTGAGGAAAGACACCCTCGATCTCCACTCTCTCCGATGTAATTCTCTAAGTAACTATTTAACTGCGGAGAGTCCCTCGTCATCTCGGCCGTCCAAATCATAACACCCTTCAGCACAAACTTAAAGGCTGCTGCTGCTACTCTTGATGACCCTATATGAATTTATATGAGTTGTGTGGGTAGTGGCAGTGGTAAACTATAAGCAGTTGGGTATTGAAATTGAAGGACAAACTCCCCTTATAGTTAGAAGGTAATTTTTAAGGCTGCATGGGTAGTTAAGTAGGATGGGAGTAATTTCCAGGGAGAAACAAGTTGCTGGCTGCAACGAGCAGTAACCAAAAGTGGAAAACAGTTTCATCTTATTGTTTTATACTTGTATTTTGTATACGTAAAATCTAATGTCCTGTGTATAATACGATATTACCCTGTGTTAAGTATTAAGTCACCAAGAGAGAAACGAGAGAGAAGTGCAGAGGAAGTTCCCCTTTCGAAATCGTTACCCATCTCTTCCTTCCTTCCCAGTTGCCGTGTCGTTTAGTTGGTAGTTTAGATGCAAGTGAAATCCAACCCTCCCTTTCCTTTTACGCTTTTGATGATATCTAAAATGCATGCACACATATATAGTAATTCAAAGGGAGAGTAGATTTATTAGCCCATTCTATGGGCCAATTGATATTCACTCACAATTTGAAGAAACCTTTTGGGTTCGATTAATAAAGGAGTAATTGAAGTTATCAAGGCAAAAGGTGCTTTATTCATGTCTCGTGTAAATGTAAATAGTTTTGTAAGTGCAGTTGCCTTCAAAAAACGTGCAGGAGAGTCGTGAAGCGGGTTTATTGGGTTTTCTAGGCTTCCTGTCTCCCGTCTCTCCTTTCTCCACGGTCGAGTTGCCGTGTGTAATCTAAAAATCGCTGCATTCTGTATTTTGTGCATTATTGGCATTTCCCATCCTTCGAGTTTCGACTTGTTGGGTGAATATTTTATTGTGTGCTCAATAAAAATAAAACGCAGGACAGCTCGTGTGTGGCCATTCGGTGCAATTCTGCCTTGAACTGTTTACACGGGTGATTAAGTGAAAGGAGAAAGGAGTTCACTGTGTAATTTCGCTTGTGAAAGTATTCATACAGTCTAGAATTGTAGAGTGCATTGTGTTTCCTGTGTGGGTTTATTTCTACTCGTGTGAAGGACACGGAGAATAAACAATGTGGTTATGGAGTTTAGTTGATTTGGCCTAAATTAAATATGAATTATTGTTGGGTGAATTTGGCTGTCACTTCAAAGTTGAAAGAGAAAGGAGTGTGTAGAGTCAATCAGAGAATCAGGGGATCATGGTGTAAGTGTCTTTTGTGTTGAAATGTAAAAGGGAAGGTTTACTTTACTGGAGGTAAATGGAGGAGAAGGAAATGTAGAGAAGAGATTTGAGGAGACGGTTGGAGTTGCAGATGTTTTAGAAGAAGAAGGTGGCTGGAAGTTGGAGAGATGTCAGAATGTGTAGAATTGTAGAATGCTGTGAATGTTGTATCAGAGAAGTCTTCTTCTTATAGTTAGTGTGTTACGTTTGAATAATAGAAGAGGATCATTTATTCAGTGGTGTGTTGGTTGGTTGTATTTTGTATTTGTGAGTCTCTCTGCCTTTTAGCAAGTCCTTCTAGTCCGTATTTCTCGTGTGTCCGGAGGTTTCTGTTGGGATGAATGTGATAAGTTTTGTAGGAAGTAGAGCAGAGAGACTCGCAGAATGGATGGTGTGTGTTGTTTGCTTCTGTGGTTCGGATTGAAATTGGTGAGTAAAGTAAACGGAGTATGTCATTAACCAGGGAGTCTATATTTTGGGTATGTGTGAGTGTGTGTGAGCTCTGTTTGCCTTCTGGTCATCAGACATCATCATCATTTCTCCTGACAACCTCCGCCCTACCTTCAACTTCAACCTACCTACGAAGCTACGAAGTACGAAGGAAGACTTCCAACTGAACAAAAACATCAAACCAATCAGAGAGTCTTTTAAACCGACGTAATATGCCAATGCCTTCATTTATGCCTTTCTGGTTTCGTCGAGGACTTTCAACGGGAGATTAGTAATTAAGTGTGTGCAGCTTTGTTGAAGTAGGAATGTGTGTCGTGTGTGAAAAAGTAAAGGCTCACGTAATTCCAAGCATAAGTGACGAGGATTTGAGGGAAGAAGTGGGAGAAGTGTGTTGGGATTTTTCTGAAGCTCATGGGATGAATCATTGCGAAATTCCGATTAAATTGGGGCGTTTGGAACACCCAGAAATAGTCGAAATAGATGATGTAATTTTGGGGAATGGAGTGGTTAACCTTGTAGATGAAATCATTTTGGAAGTTGGAAGTGCAGCGGAGGGAGAAGAGATGGTCAGAAAGGGAAGGAGTGAAGGAGGGTGGCGGATGAAGAGACAGAAGAAGAACAATGTGTGAAATAGAAACTGAAAGATGCTTCTTCTTGGGAGTTTTGTCGGGAGTTCAAATACTTTATCATCCTTTAGGACAGCAGACAGAGTTTCTGCGAAATGGAGGAGACGACGACTCACACTTAAATCGAGTGTAAAAAGTGTGCTGAACTTGTAGAGACTCGAATTTTAGGAGACTAAAACGGTTTGCGGTGTTTTCCAACCTGTTTTAAAGCAAAATGTGTGTTAGGTAACGGTCAAAATTCAATCTGCTCATCGCAAGTTAAATTGAAATTACCCGAAATATCATTAAATCATGCAACTTAATCAACGAATCTATAGTCATAACAAAAAATTGGAATTCGGGTATGTAATAAGGAATTCATTAATGTAATGGAAGTTTACAGTTTAATTGAATGTTGTCCCTTAACCCTTTACAGGAAGTGGTAGACAGCGAAATTGCCAGTAAACTGGGAAACTGTGTACTTATGTGTCTGTGTGTATCCAACATAGATTTCTCGTGGAAACTCAACTCGTAACTTATAGACGTAGTGTTTGTAGGTTTTAGGTTACTTGTAGGCTGTAGGTATCTTCGTTGAGTTGTGTTGCAGACATATTGACCCAATTTTTTCATCTGGCTTGAGCACCGACACTACTTTGTAAGTTGTGAGCTTGTAAGTTGTAAGTGAAGTGAACCATACTCTCTGAGTAAATCAACATGCATGCTGAGTGCATACAAGAAACTGCAATTAGAATAAAAGTGTAATTGTACGTGTGCTGAGCAAACAGAGTTTAACCGAGATATATCCGAGAGATCTGTCGGATAAACGATTGCGGTAAAATGGTAAAATGTTGAGGATATTGTTGCATTGCAATCGATTTGTATAACTCGAAATAAAACAGAACTGCATGTGAATAAATAAGCCACGGACGAGTTGTTTATGACTTTCTTTTTGGAACATTTGGAAGTAAAAGTGAAATTCACATGAAATGGGTTTTGCAAATGATTCTTTTGCAATAAAGGAAACTAAAAATAGAAATGGAGTGTGTTGGAAGTTGCAGTGAATTAAATATTAACTTGCTTGTCTTGTAGGGGATTTCGGGTGATTTGAAAAGTAGAGCTGCGTTCTGTGTTGCTGGTGAGTGTGACAAATAAAATAGCGTGTATGAATGCATTGCATTTTGTATTTGTGTGTGTGTGGTTGGTTGGGTAAGGGAGAGTGAACAAAATGATGTTTAATTTGGATGTAAAGAAGAGAGGATGACGCGATATCTTAGTGATTAAATAGAAAATAGTAATTTGGTCCTCGTGTCAACTCCAGTGGAGGGCTGTGAGCTGTGAGCTGTGAGCCTGTGTGTGTGTGTGTGTGTATCGCAGTCCATATTGGATTTCAATGCTCTTCTGCCTTCTCCTTTTGATCTCTTGGGGGTTCAACTCATTTGTAACTCATGGGATGTGATATTTCATTTTATCATCTTTTTTGTGGAAGGAAGAAAGAATGCGGTGTAAGTAGTGTAACAGTATCTCGTTGACTGGATCCTTGCTTAGTTGCATTCTTCTTCAATCTCAATTGAATGACGTCTTTCTCTCTTTTGGCAAAAAAGGAAATGCCACGAACAGTTTGGAAGAAGGACGACAGGCCAGAAAGGAGACTCAATTTAGTGGATGTTAGTAGATCAACGGAGAAAAGCTAGGATAGTTTCTTATTTCTTATAGAGAGAGAGAGAGAGAATAGATAGAGAGAGTTTGTGTAGTCTAGAATGTAGCAGAGTGATTCTTCGCTGTGTTAGACAAGTTGTAAGGTCGATATGCACCAACTCACGGATGAACGCTGAGTGATTCGCTCTTGTAGATGAAAAAGTAGCATTGGTTCGTTTTGCTGGAAGGAAAAATTACGAAGGAGAGCTACAATCCCGTGGGTCTTGCATAACACATTGTGCAATTTCATTCATTTCGTGTGTCATATGGTGGGATGGTGGGTGTGGGTGTGTGTGTACTTCGGTTCAAGAGTTCATTAGGACGGGAGATTTTGTTCTTCTTCCAGCCAAGACTTAAATATTGATAAGTTTGTATTGAAATCGAAACTCTTTAGAGAAAGTACACAGTGTGAGGCTTGTGGATGAAAGTAAATGTTTTATCAAAAAGTTGAAGTAGAGAGAAGGATTAGCAATAATAATTAATGGAGTGTTTGTGCTACCACTTTTGTAAAACTTTGTGTAGATGAATAACCACCATAAGGAAAGATAGCAGCACGGCAATAGGAGCTGATAATTTTACAGAAGCAATCGAAATGGCTGATAAATTGTTCACAGAATTTTAATCAAAATGTGGGAATGCAAAGTGCAAAGTATGCATGACAGTTACA
>JAQGAD010000983.1:0-25046 GCA_034696625.1 Isotomurus palustris
TAAGTAAGATAAGATTATTATCCACCTCTTTAGTATTTAATTAATTACTTGTTCTCATGAAGTTTTTACGAATTAATTTCACTTTGACTTGGAGACTTCGAATTTCCGAGAAGACATTTTCAAAGACTTGTTCTCCAACCTCAAATTCATTTTTAAGGTTGCAATAACAATAATATATATTCTATTTTTTATAGTTTAGGCAGCCACGCACTTTAAATGATAAAAGAAGAGACACAGCCTTTAAAAGTCCACATCCAACATTCAAAATTAAATTCACACTCTTCTTCTAAAATTCTATTACATCTCTACTAATCCATCTGTCTACTTGTAAAATTGTTTCTCTTCAGTGCGACTTGCAGACCTACAAATCGCGAAACTACTTTTCACATGTGGCAAATGGCAAATCACAATTCGCAAATCGCCAACCTACACAATACACAATAATAATAATCTAATAAAGGCTCTAATCTACACACAACACACACTACGCTTTAGCCATAGAATCAATAGGAATGGGTGCGGATGCTGAGCCCGTAACTCCACCCAGTCCAGTTGTATTGTTATTTCCATTTCTGGGCAAACTCCTCCCCCCATTTTCATTGCGGTGTTGCGACTTGGCCCCACTAACCCCCCCACTGGAACTCCCCCCACTCCCTTTAGGCTTCCCCAGCAGAGCACTCCCACTGTCGAAATCATCCTCAATGTCATTCTGGTGGGTGACAACATGCTGATGCACATGGAGTTCTAGAGGAAGCAGCGTCGGAGGTTTAGTATTGTGCGAAGACGAAGAAGAAGATCCAACGGCGACACCAGCCCTCGTGGGATTATTGCATGGCGGAGCACAACTGCTGCCCACGTGATTGGCGACACTCGCCTTCCTCCCGTGACCTACGTTATTCCCCACTACACAATTACTCACTACACTCTCCTTTCTCCTATCACTTTCTATCGCATCTATGTTAGTGTTCGCCACAGGTCCACCGCCCCCACTGACCCCACCCCCTCCTCCCCCACCTCCCCCTGCAGACGCCGCCATGAGACCTTCCCTCTCCGCAGGATCTTCAGCATCCTCGTGGCCTCCAGCATACATCGACGTGAGTCCTATCAACTCGTTCATCGCTGCAGTCCTCCCCTCGTCGTCTCCATTAAGCAGCTTAATCTTCTGGATCATCTCCTTAATTTCATATCTGAGTATGGCCACGAAACACCCCTTCACGAAGACGATGATACAGAAGCCTATGACGAACAACACGTCTGAGGCGTGGTCCACCCATTCCAGCACTTTCTCCCCACATCCTTCCTCATTCAGCGACATGTCCACGAGCACATGGGACGGAGGTTGGGGTGTTGTTGACGACGAAGGACCACTCCCACTTCCTCCACTCTTAGGGGAGACTAGTAAGTCCAGAATGGAAGCGGAAGTAGGAGGCGAAGGAGAAGTGGAAGAGCTTCCTGGGGCACTGTGATAATTATTACTGGATTCCTCCGAAGACCCCCCACCGCCACTCCCACTGCCTCCGTCGAAGGAGAAGTTGTCTATGATTGTATCACTTATCTTCACGACATACACACTACTCTTGTATTTCTCGAGGAGGTCCGGAGGAAGCCCGCAAATCCCAAAGTGATTCGATCTCCGAGCTGACTCCGTTGTGGTTTGTACATTCGGCCGGTGGAACCCTTGGGAAGGTCCTTGGGGAGACTGTGGGGACAGCCCTTGGCCTTGAGTCACCGGGTCTCCCTTTCCTTTCCCGTGGATTATCTTCCGTCGGTTGTGAGTCGCCCCAGACGAACTAAATGAACTCAGGTGGAGAGTAAAGTTGGTGCTCGATGGGAAGTAGTTGTGTGGGTGTCCATTCATTCTGGAGGAAGTGTGCCGTGGGTATGAAGACGATGACGAAGATGACGAAGATGAGGAAGAAGCCGGGGAAGAACCACTTCCCTTCAGGGGAGACGAAGGGATGGAATTCGGATGGGGACTCGTGCTAAACGGAAAGTCGTGGGTGACGGTGAAAGTACAACAGGATGATGGAAGCTTCGGATAATGCAGTCCTTGTTGCCCATCTGAAAATGGTAGCCCGTTGCTATCAAAATGGTGCGAGGACGAATCTGAAATCAAACAGCCAAATGACCTTCATTAGTTTCAACTCCAATGAGCTCCAATAAGAGTTTAAATCACTTCCCATCAACTATCAACCGATTAATCTCCCATTCTTCTCCCACTACGCTACTCTGCACACAATAATCTAAAATCTAAACTAAGAGACTAATCACTAATCGCATCTACTATATAGTGTATAAGCTGTTTATGCACCTAAAGGCTTAATGGTGCAACTACACAAGCAACAGGAAACACAATTCCAATAGACTTGGGCGCGTCTAAAGCACACAGGACATACATCTCTTACGACTCATGCCATTTCTCTAATAGTTCTGAACAGTCGCGTACTAAAGTAAATAGTCTGTGACAAAATAAACCAACATTCCTTCTCTACCGATAAGACAATTGAGTACAAAAATACTTGGGACTTCAGTCTGGACAGAATGCATTCTCGGTGAAAGTAGAAGGTTTCCTCTTGCTCCCTATTTCTCCATTACGCTGAACCGTTGAAAGTCTCTCTCTCTCTCCTTTCTCTACTGCCACAGTTTATTCTCCTTCCATTTTCGATCGTGACTTTATTTGTAAAACTACTTGTTTTATGGCCTACGCGAGTGCATCGAAATCGAAGAAATGCCAGACTCAATGAGGAAGTCACGTTCACAAGTAATTCAATTCACATTGTTCTACACTCTACCAATTTCCGATTTAACATTCTACTTTCTACGTGGACTTTCATTATCGACTAAAAAGAAAGGAGGATATTCGAACTTTCCCAACTCACACATTACTTTCACTCCAAAATGTGAAAGTAAATTTTCTCCTCATTCATTAATTATTATTATACCTGTTCGTATAAAATTCTTCACTAATTATTCCACCTCTCCAACTCCATTCCTTCTTCAAGTCTCTCTCTCTCTCAGAAACATTAGCATTAATTTATACGGCAATTCCATAAAGACTTCAGACGACTACTTTCCCCTCAGCAACTTTCACTTCACTTCCACATGCAAGAAAAACCACCAGGGTATTCAAGTTATCAATATCTAATTGCGTCATCTAACATCTAATGAAACCATCTAATGTTGTACATATCCCATAATGAAATTACCTCACTACAACTACAACTACATACATGTTTTTCTACTTTCTGTATACTCTCCCATATATTCTTAACACGTTAGTTTCTCCTTCGTGTTTAAAGTATTCATGAGTCTCTAAAAATAATTCACATGCCACTTATCACGCATAAGAATAGATTGTGTAAGTGAATGAAGTTCAAAGTTATTGGCTCAGCCCCAGTAGCCCCATGAAACACCCAAACATTCCATTGATTAGTCTATAAATATTATTAACCCACCTAGTGAATACTAATCCCTCTGCACTTAACGAGTAAATTCCTTAATCAAAACTTGTCTCTCACACGAAACACAATTCCCTCTCCCCAATGAATTCTCCCAGGTTTATTAACAACTAAACAACCTACCTTTGCCTTCCCATTCCGACTTGTTTCTCTCTGCTTTCTCCACTCGACATTAAACACACGTTAACTCGATGGAATCAATAGTTGTCTCATATTTATAAACCTATTGACGCATGTACACGTCATTGCTTTTGTATCGAATAATTCAATCAGCAGCCTGTGTGTGTGTATTCATATTCTTCCCTCACGACATGAACAATTACCTTTCTCCCTCATGATTATTACTTTATTTCATTCCAACCTTCTACACTCAACGACTCAACACTCTCCCCATCGTATATACACTAAATATGAATGGTTATCTCACAAACAACAAAAAATAATAGGTTTTAAATTAATTTAATGAGGCCGACCTCCGGGCTATTGGTGAATATGGAGATATGTTCATTTCCTCCATCCGTCCTGATAGAACTTGTGTTTAAAACACACATCACACACATTTTGCCTCACAACATCCACAATTCCATAAATGATAATAATAATATCGCTGCCAACTGCAGAAAACTTGCTAGAGAGATTGCCCCAGGTGGTTTTGGTGGTACGCAGTTGAATTAAATTCAAGGAAAGTAAGCGAGGTAAAAACAGATGGGGAAAGAGAAAGCTGGGTAAATTGTCTCCATCAACCTAAGGTTGTGTCTGAGCCCATCTTGACTAAACAAACACCCAAGGCAGAGGAAAGCTGATATTTTAGACAGGATAAGATCCAACCCAATTGAATTCTAATCCATCTGAACACTCACACACACACACACAAACATACTACATGCAGCCACCATAAGGAATTGAAAAACATGTATATGTAACAATAAACGTCTGCATCACAGATAAATATTTGTGTTCCTTCTATTCTTTTACTCTCGTTACATTCAACAAAATTGCAGTTTCTCCCTACTCATTTTAATACTCACATAAACACTGTGAATCCCATACAAACCATTCCTCTGTTTTTGCACATCATCCACCGTCTCAAATACTCCGTCTTTCTTGCAACCAAAATAAATATAACAGCTCACAACTACGATCATCGTTTCATGTCATACATAAGAAAATAAACCTCAAAGAAAAGAACAATGACTCCAATCGCAGTTATAAATGTCCTGTAACGAACTGAAACTTGCCAGACAAAATAAAATATGTTTTCATCTGCGCAATATTTTTTAAGGATTTCCTAGAAAACTTCGTGACTCTGACTGCCAGCCAACAAAGAATGCTTAGCATATCTTCACTTCACATTCCCCATTATAAACGATGGCATATTGTGAGTATCATTACAGTCTCAGTAAGTACAGAAAGTTAGCAGACTACCTGTGACACACACAGACAACCACAACCCGAATAAAATGACATGATTGAATTAGTAGCCCTCTAGAAAAAAGGCATTTGCGTCACAGTCCCATCCATCTGGAGTAGTTTTGCACTCATAATGTTGCAAAGATGAGGAGATGGAGGGACACACTCCACCACCACTCTTTACTCTTTCAGACTTTCAGCAGTAGCTGAAGGCCAAGCTTAAGTTTCATTTTATCATTATTACGGAGCGATCAATCTCATGCACAGAGAGCCAAGCCTGAGAGTACTTTCCCCTCAAAACATAATCCATACCTAACAAGTACATAGTAGTGCAATACATGTTTGCACAAGTTTTTGGATTAAATATCCTTTTAGAATGAGTAAATTCCGCTTAAATGAATTACTCAGTGGCACTCTCCTGTTTACCTAAAGGTTTATCGTTACATGGAAAGCAGTAAAGTCTCCGAAAAGAACGCCTCCAGTGATAACTCAGCTCTCCATTCTCTCCACTCTCTAAATATCACTTTCAATTGTAATATGAGCTTGTTGTAATTCATAAATTCTGTCGGAAGTGATTTCTCCACTTTTCGCAGTTATGTTTTGCGTCACACTCACATAATTTGCAATGCAACCAACTCTCTCCCTTTGCAATTTAAAGTTACTTCCACACTTGGTTTCCACAGAACAAGTATTCACGTTTCTACACTCACATCTAATTGGAAGCTTGTTAGAAGATCTTTAGCTGCAGATTTTAACACACGCTACTGTTGACTGTTTACGTTTCACATTTTGCCCGAAAAGCTCAAGCAGTCCATAAAACATTCCTCCACAAAATTACTTAGCATTCTAAGTTTAAAACGAAGGAAAAACTAACTGGAAAGAGTCGAACTCTTCTCTGTTATTTTAGACGAAATCTCAACCCACTTGAGCTCTGACTCGAGACTTCAAGACTTTCTCTAGTATTGTTTGTGGTGCACTGGCAGTCTAATAAGCAGCATCACCAACTACTGTAACGAGATTGTCTATGCTTCACTTAATATTTCTCCCTTGCTTCCTTGCGTGAATTTGCTTGGGAAATAGAGGAGGAACTTTTGATCATTACTATATTAACCTAGACTTGGCTGTCTAGCCTCTTCTTCACTACTCCTATCTCTCAAGCATTGTGTAGTATATGCAGTTATGTTGGGCTGCCTGCATGCCTGCCATACATTTTTCCCCTCAACTCTATCATTATACACTCATTTCCCTCTCGTCTGACAAAGTAGCATCGAAATACATGGAGGGAGCTTTCTCCTGGAAATAAGTAATTATATCCTTGTTAGAAAAGAGATTTTAATCATTTTAAGAGAAGAGACTTGAGAGTATCGGTAGTTGGTACTAGAATTTAAATAGTAAGAGTAGGAAAGGATTGTTCATATTTCTACTCTAATTTGCACAATATACCTATGCACACAATAAGAGCAAAAGCAGTCCAGACTCTCAAGCAGAAATTAAGTTCTAAAACTCCATAAGAAAAACTTATTACACTTTTGAAGGGAAGACTAGTTGCTAGTAGAGGGAGGTGAGCAATTTAATTAAGCACGGTTGGATGCTCAATCTCGTTCTTGTGAAAAACGGAAACTAATTAGGACACTGGTACATGATTACCATTGATAAGGATCATCATAATAAAAGTCGTGCATGTATATTCATGAGTGAAATTTATGGAAGAAGGACGGAAGGAAGGAAGAGAGAGAGAGAGAGAGGTTTACCATTTAGTCGAAGGAAGTCCATGGGGCCATCCGCACCACAGCACATGTCATTTGTCTGTACCCAGTCCCAGGTTTGAGTGAATTGTGAATCGTTTCCGTATTGAAAGATCAGTCTTTGTTTAAGTTGAGGTTTCAAATTGGTTTTGATCCTGTCAAGACGAAATGCCCACACGAGGCCTACGAGGATGTCCCCAATCATGAGGACAAGCAGAAGGGTCCAGTAGCTCGTGAGCAGTTTCTGGTTCAGCCGAAGGGCTCCTATGCATCCTATCGCTTGCAGTACTCCACATTGTATAAACAGGGCCACGTAACCGTACAGAAAGGTAGGTTGGTACAGCTCCACTCCACTGCCAAACAACAAATCCTCATTTACCGCAACTGTTGACCATACACACCCAATCCAAAACTCCAAAAGTATCACAAAAAACTCTCCACAAAATGCCAAAGTCAATGAACATCCTACTAATCCTAACCTCACTCGCAAATTCCCCATTCATGAGTCACGATAAGCGTGACTTTAAATAAAAGCCGAAAGCTACGCATGATTCGCAAGGATATCACTAACACATAAATACTATCTACTCTTCCATCCTTGACTGTGACATTTGAAAAAACACTTCCGTCCTAAAAATACTCTCACGAGAGAGTCAAGATTACAAAGTACACACAACTTTCTCTCTATGAAACTAAAAGTACAAGTAAAAAAATCATCCATTAATCCCCTGCGTAGGATGGAACTTGGCAAACGGAGATTAAACGCGGCGGCATGCTGACACACTCTGTCTACAGGCATTTTTTTACTCTCACACTGACCTTTAATTCTTTACCACCACCACTAGCTTTATTATCACCACTATTTTCTTACAATCTATCGACAATTACGAGTGTGTTTATTTACCTGATGAGAGAAATCCTGGGATCGACGAATGTAGAGAGGGCAACAAGTGTAAAGATGACGGAGGCAACTGCCAGGACGATGTTACAAGCGTAAATCCACAACCTGTAGTATCTCATGGCATGCTGGTGCAGTGTGCAAAGATCCACAAAACTTGGAGCATCAACCAACTGACCCCCTCCTTTCTCCATTCAATCCACCATTGCATTCGTCAACCCACTTCAAAATCTGCTTCCTTCCTTCAACACAAACACTTCCTTCCGACCCTCAGACAACCACCCCCATCCCCACCATTTCAACCCCAACTGCTTCTTCCTTTCTCTTTACTTTCACTCACTTCCGGCTTTCTCCCATCATCACCAACACTTTCACCTCAAAAACCACACCGAAAAATTACACGCAGTATTTATTAAGACACAGACTCTCTCCACTCAATAATTCATCTACCACTGCACACGCCCTCGTAATTCTTCATACAGTTCATACTATATAATAGAATATATCATGCAGTTGTTCCGCCGCACACAAGTCACTATCACTTTTACAACCGGCACTTCCCGAGATAACTAATTCGACTTGACTAAAACTTGACGTCTGATTAATTCGTTGATAAATTAATGTGGTCTGCTTCCAAATGTTCCAAATGTTCGAAATGTTCCAAACGAATCGAACAATGAAAAGCTTTCATTTATCGCCTACTAAATAATCCACTGCGGACAATTGAACGAGAAGAATGAAGGAGAGAAAGATCCATTCAGTGATTTAGTCTTTGGGATTCTCTCGTTCTTATTATAAAATCCTCGCAAAATGAGAGAGACTCCGTGACAAGGAGGCATTTATAACTGTGAAGTTTCCGAAGAATCCAATGTTGTTGGTGTGGTCGAAGCAGCGTTAAGACTGAAGTCTTCATAAAAGGGAGACATCATGTCTTGTTCTATTTTCATAAATCAAATAATCCAACCACTCCACTCGATTATCTTTAAGTCAGACAGGCAACTGAACACACTGAGATATTCTTGTTTAGTAAAGTAGAGACTTCCTTGGATTCCACGAACAAGAAATGTAATTTACGTCATGTACACTTCAACTCAGAGATGAATCTATCTTGAATTATTTCTTTCTTTCCTTTTCCTCGTTACTATTGCAGATCTCCATTACTTTGATCAACTTCGGGAAAGATGAGTTGCAGTGTGTCAGAGAAAGTCAAGCGGGATACACATCCAACATTCTAAGCCTGACAATCCTCTTTCCTTCTTCTCCAAGTCATTTCGTATTCTTTTCTCGTCCCACACTGCAAACAC
Organism: Isotomurus palustris; assembly: GCA_034696625.1. Classification (NCBI taxonomy): domain Eukaryota; kingdom Metazoa; phylum Arthropoda; class Collembola; order Entomobryomorpha; family Isotomidae; genus Isotomurus; species Isotomurus palustris. Next base: position 8,816 of record JAQGAD010000983.1, read on the forward strand.
AAAGATTTCAAAACATTATTTATTACTTCTTTTTTGATTCTGAACTACTTCTTAAAACTTTTCCTTATATTGTAGGACTATAACTAATACAAACTATACCCTCGGTAGAAGAGAAAGTTAACTCATCTTGTGTCTGTGGGTCAAACAACATTCACTTTGTTACTTTCCTCAAATCCCAACCTCCATCCTTTTCTAAAATGCGATGCGGATGTGGAAAAAGAAAAACATTGACCGCTGTGCGAATAAAAAAGGAAAAAAACTAATAATAGATATCCTCACATGGTGAAAGTCGCAGATTGTATTTGTCCTTTCGGTAAGACTGGTCGTCACGTCTCACGTCACATATCTACTAGTACCTTATCGTTAGTTGTTTCTAGTGTAACAGCGTTCCGTCAACCGTGCGATGTTCAATGTTTAGTTTCTCGCCGAATGAACACATCTGCTGATTAATCTCGTGTAAAAGAAGCTCCCAAGACCTCACGACACCACTCAATACACAAGACAGGATGGGATGAAATCATTTTGGCAACTAAACGAGCCATTAAAGCTTACTTTTCTGTTCTTAACACCACCGAACCTCCTCTCTACGGCAAATAACATGTAAGACCTAATGCTCTACATCCATTTTATGAACTCTAAAACAACTTCCCACTACGTAATGTTTGCCCAACACTTAAGACTCAGGAGGAGTTACTGACAATGACTTCGTTTATTATATGAGAACAGCGTGTGTCTCCACACACATAGAGGCTCACCACCAAAAGTTTCATGGTTTCATAGTTTCATCCCACCCGACATATGTGTCTAATAAGAATCGAGTTGGAAGAAATATCTTTCACTTTATTGCATCATTGAACAAATTAACCCATCAACTGCAGTGTTAATAGATGCTTGACTTTATAAAGTTACTTCTTTCCTTTCTCACGACAACCGCACATTCCCACTGCTACACTCAACAGTGCAACTTTGATATTTGCATTTAAGCCAAGAAAAGCCTGAAATCCCTGAACAAAACTCATCCCCCAATAAACCAATGCGACTTCAAACAGCAGTGCTTTATTACTTTCTGAAGGAAGCCCAAATTAGAGCCTTTTATATCAAGAAACGCAGCACCACCAAAACATAAAAGAAGATATTCGGTCAAAACAAACAAAACAATGTTTGTTGGTGGGTGTTTGGTTTCTCCGACCTGAAATCCGGAGATCCAGACACACAAAAAGGTGCTTTCACTCACCACAAGCCTCGCAGTTATAATAGAAACGGCACGTTAGGAACGAAACCAGTCGACTAAAAGGAGAGCAATTGAATGTGAATTGGAAAGAAGGCGAGGGCGAGTGTGTAGGAAGGAGCAGATGGAGGAAAGTCGAGAAAGTGGGATGAATGATGCGGTTGTAGAAGAAGAAGCGACTTGTAAAGACCTTATTCTTTCCTCAAAGTCCTTAAGTGTTACACAAGGACATCATTCATTCAACCACCTCGAGTAAATCGACTTCATTCATCTTTTCTCCAACGAATCTCGCACCACCAACCACAAAGCCATTCGACCATAACTCACTGATCCTTTCTTTGCTTTCATTCCCCAAGACATCTCTCTCTCTCTCTTCCCTCACTTATCATCACTTTCATTCTCACTCAGCGCACGAAGATTTAATCACTCATCAACACTAATAATAGCCTACCTCCTCAACGCTAAAGTCTATACTCAATTTTTAAACACTCAATTCAACTTTTGGAACTATAAAGGAACACGCAGTTAAAAATTCAATGTATTTTCTGTCTCAACACAGTTTACACATTCATTAGCGCTAAGCACACCTCCACACACTTGCGAGTTCAGAACTAAAAATAAGTCGGACCGATACAAAAGAACATTTGAAAATAAAGACCAATCGATATCTTTCCAAATAATGATTATTGATTGAGAGAAAATAGTGAAGAGATAAGGCGAAATGCCTACCCGTCTTTCACTCTGTCGTGTGCCTACGTGAGTTCATGTAAACTGTCTGATGTATTGACACTCGTCAATCTCCCACAAACGCAAATGTGGAGCACTAGAAAACTAGAAATACAAATACAATTGTACAATTCTGCATATTATTTCCTATTTCCCTACTCCTTCCCTTGCACATGGCACGCTCAAAGAATATCGAACAAAAATGGATTTTGAAGAGGTCAGCCTGCCTGTCGACATATCTTTTTATCTCTAAGAAGAGTTGTATATTATAAGCAAAACGAGATTTAGCCTATAAAATATACCAGCCTAACTTTTGTATCACAATCGTCAATTGGGAGTGGTGGGGGTTTTCTCCTTAACGCCTTCCCACGTAGGTTTACTGCCTTCTTTCCCTTCTCAAAGTAAACTTAGGCGTTTTTACCTTTCACTCTTGCAATTACAATGAAGGAACAACCGTGAAGAAGTTTTTATTACTTCCCTACGGGGAGAACTCATTGCAGTGCAAAAAATAAATCCTGATGGGTCTTTCTTATGCAACACTGTACAGTATGCATAGACACCATAGAGGGAAAGGTTTAATAATAGTGAGCTTTCACTTATTCCTACAGACGTGTACAGTGCTGGTGCACAGATAGTTAGATAGTGTTGGCTGTGTTAAGTCTGGCTGTTCCAAAAGGTGCCGGTTAGATAGAAGGGAAGTCTACGAGGATTCTCGAGCATTAAATAAAGTACGGAATGATTTATGGCTTCCTATTTCCTTCTCTAAACAAGGCATATATCTCTCCATATGCTTGTTGTCACTACTTAACATTTACTCACTCCTCGTGTGAATCATTTCGGAAATAAATTCACAAACATATTACACACACACACACACACAGAGAGAGAGTCCAAACTGAAACTCCAGTAAACATACACCGTTATATCATATCCAAAGGTCCAACTTCATACTATAAAACCGTCTTTTCGAATGTGTACAATGCAATGCAACAATAGGCACTTTAGGTGTGAATCTTCTGCGTAATAAAACACTTATGGTTTTTACGACGTCCCGTTTGGGGGTGAAAAATGCTCCTATTTGAATTCTATAAAGAAATTGGTTTCGTAAAACATGCATGAAATTGTAATATCGTAAGAGTAAATAGCTTCCAGCAGTACATCAATTCATGGGAGAAGCCATGAGAATTTCCTTCAAGTCTTCAGAGAGAACTCAAAGAACAGAACCCACGTAAAAGCAAATAGTTTTAACTTTTACGGGGCTATACACGTCAACCGACTTTCCGGAATGATATCAAATCTACAGACAAACATACACACACACACAAACTTTCTACGAGAGATAGTTCCCGTATTGTCTCACATTTACTTACCAAATACCAAGTGAAAGCCACTTTCCCTTGGCTAAACTAATGCAGCGTGTCATTCTCCAAAGTAAATTATACAACACAGTATTACAACACGTAACGGTGATTCCCAGAATACTTCTTCATAAAGAGAAGGCAACTCATGGCAGTCTCAACCACACAACCTAATTTATACGATTGTGGTTCTTTGACTTCCAATAGGAATTAGACCAATTGAACTATTCCAATGGTATTACTGCAAGTTTTACTTCAGTTCTTTCATTTATGATTCCACACTCACCATTGCACATTGCACACACCAACTTACCAGCCATCATCTCACAATCCTCAAACAACAGACGCTTCAACTTCAACATTAGACGTCTACAATTACTGGAAAACTCTCGGATAGTCTCGTCGTCGTCACACCATTTTTATGCCCGAGGAAAGCAAACAGAACCCGATTACACATTGCATTATTCAGGAATATTGTTCTTATTGGTACGAGGCCATCTGGATCTGCGCCAGACGATAAAACTTCTTTTTCGTCAACAACTCTTAGGGTGCATTCTGCAGTGAGCTACTATAGCTTAAGTCACTTCACTTCCGCTAACTTCACTCTCTACCCTAATTTGCACTAAACCTACTAATGCGGATGTTAGGTAATTCAAGATCATCCAGGCAGATGGATAGATACACCCAACACACACGCCACTGCCTTCTGATCCAAATAATCCCGTGCAAAAGGATCGTCGTCGTTTTATTGTTCTTCTCCTTGTTTTACGTGGCTTTCCAAAAAGCCTTCGTTGTCCTACAGAAACTCACCTTACCCTGAAGAAATAAACATAAATTTATTATGAACCCTAACCATTGGAAGTACGGTTTCACAGCAGCCATGAATGTATGGAAGAATTACAAACGTGTTTGTCAATGAATACTTTAGTAGTCAACAGTTGGCTTTAAAATTCTTCGCTGATCCTCACGGAAGGCTGAATAACAGAGAATAGGGTTGGAAATCGAATTCCCTTTATTTCCTCTTCGTCCAGGAAGGAAAGATATGAGGAAAAAGATTGGTTGATTCTTCATGCAAGGAATAAGAATCACGTTAAACATTTACATATTCTTGTACAGCCTTCTTCTTATTCAAACAGGAGAGAGTCTTTCACACCAGCCTGCTCAGCCATCATCAGCATTTCGGAGGAATCACAGGGAGATTCTACTCTCTAAGTAATTTCTCCTTCCTTCCTCTCCTACATTCCTTATTCAAATGATCCTTCAGATTATTAAGCCTTTGACTGCGAGAGATCATCTTCCGTTCCTCTACCATCTTTCCGTCCTTTCCTTCTTGTCACTCATCTCCCTTTCATTCATCACAACCCTTAATACACATTCTTCGTAAGAGAAGGAAACGAATACACTTTAAAGTCAAACTACCTTTCTTCCACACGGACAGTCTGACAGAATCTCACAAGAATGTTCTTCCTTTGAATCTACTCAGGAAAGAAATTCCAAAATCCTTCCCAGAACTCATTTAATGACAGATGGAAGTGAACTTCACTGAAACAGTATCACTGCTCACAATCCAAGTATCCTTTTACAATTATTAGATTGTATATCGATAAAGGAACTCAACCATGTCTTGTGCGTTTTAGGGTTTAAACACATGAAAAACAAACTTACTGTCACTCGTCACTGCCAAAACCTGCCAATGACTCTAACTTGGCTCTCCTACATTCGCATTCTCTTGCGACTACAATCACTCCCACTCTTTGTCTGTAAACACACACGTATTCAAATGAATTCAAAAGAAAAGGAGACGAATATTTACTGTCCAACTGACAGTTAGCACTGACACTGTTTGGTATTGAAAGTGGTTGGATTTACTCTGTAAATGACATTCATTTCTCATCCGGAATGATGTTGAAATACAACAACTCGGCTCTCCTCTCTCACCACCACATTTTCAGAAACCTGATGCTGACAACACGACGAAGTTGCCATTCCAAGTAAATATTCCACATAATATGAGAAAAACTACTCTCCGCATTTACTTCACCAGCCTCCACTATTCCACTTTCCTTCTCTTGTTCATAGACTTCCTCCCTCCACAGTCTATCTATATCTATACTGTGTGTGATTCGAGTGTTAGCCTCCTTCGATCCCATTGTACTTCTCAGCTTTTATTCGTTTGTCCGATCTTCATCCCGTATAAAGGCGATTTCATAAAAAAACCACAGTTTTTTGTGTGTGAAAGTGACAGTTTTTGGAAGAAGGAAAGTAGCTGTCAGACACATAAAGTTTCTAGCACTCCACTCACCACTCTCACCTACCTATCTCACACACAACTTTATGTGTCTATCATCTACTTATATAAAATTGATAATGGTGAAGTGAAAATTACTATTTATTGAGTCCCATGATTTTTTATCAAATCATTCTTTCCAACGCGTCCAATTCGAGACTCACAGAATCAAGAGAATTTTTTGCGAATAACCTGAGGCTCTGCTAACTCAGCTCTAGTTTACAAAGAGAAGGCACAAGAGCTCTAGAAAGTACAAAGGGTGTGTTCTCCAAACTACACTCCTCATTATTCATAATTTCTTTTAATGAAAGATAAAAATAGCACTTCATTACACACACATTTAATCAATAATTTGATTACCAAACAACCTTGGCAGAGTCTGTTTCTGTTTGAATTGAAATCATCAAAGGAAAAGTCACGTCTCTCTCACTCCCGTGTGATGCACACCAAATACTTCGTTGGCTTTACTTTTACTCGTTATGAATGTTAGGTAAAAAGTAAACCTTTTCCCGAAAGTTTCCCCCGTCAAGATATAAAGTGTCCTTTAGAAATAAGTGTGTGATTATCAAGGGAGACAAGAGAAGTTAGAGAAGACACTAATTAATGTCAGGCTTATTAAGACATAAAATTTAATTAGTTTATCGCGTGTGTAACCTCCACAAGACTCAACCCAGGACACACATTAATTCTTCAAGCACCCAAATAATATTCCTCTGCTCTCCCCACCAACAACCAAGTAACCTCTAAAGTCAAGTCGTATCCTCCTTCATTCCACCAACAACCGGAAACCTCCATCGCAGCTATTACTGACCCACATACAGCCGCACACGCTTGATGATTCAATAAGCAAATCACGCAAAGAAGTATCATCCTTCCCGAAGGGCACAAGGACTCATCACCACCACTTGACTTCACACCACTGGGATTACGTTACGTTACACATTTTATTGAGATTGTGAGACGCTGAGAATAGTGTAGCCGAGTCTCCAGCTTCTGTAAGTCACCGTGTAGAAAATGGAAATATATGCAAAGTTCCAAAGATTTCGTATTCATTACATACGCAAAGTAATGACGAGAGCCTCGACAACAACCAGAACGAGCTCAAGGCTTCTTTTTCTTCGTCTGGGAGAAATCAAAGAATTTCTTGGCTTCTACGTTCTCCTGTGTCTGCTGAGTTCACGATCGGGTTACACAGTACCTCAGTCCTTTCCAGAATTCGACTCTCCTTCTTCGTACTTCCACACACGAAAAAACCATTCCATGTTCAATGTCAGAATACACTGTATTCAGTTTCAATAAGAAAATGAGATGCACTAGTTCCAACTTCCAAGTAGAACTGAGTTACCAACTGCAACTCCAAGGAAATCACCAGCTCCACACTCAACACTCAACAACCCAAAATACCAAACTTTATTGGAAAGAGATTTAACTGGCTAAAATTGAACATCGAAGGATTCAAACTCTCAGAAGTTAATACACGTAGAATAGCATTCGATTACTATGAAAAACACTTCATGAAGGATTTGGCACACTCATCTTCACTCCTCGTGTATCATTTAAGAAGAACTTTTGGGTGGAAACGGAAGAGAGTGAAAATTCTAAAAGTCTCAAAAGATTTACGATACTTTCATCACGTAAATCTGCCTTATCATGCAAAACCAGAAGAAGACTCAGCTCACGACAACTCACACACTTTGCCTGCTGAGATGATTGAATTGTCACATTCATCCCGTTACGGCGTGATTTACTCCGAACACTATTTTCTCCTTAATACACACTATAACACACTACTCTAATAATACTTTCCATATTTACAAGCTCCATACATATTTTAAACTTATATTAACATAACACAAACAATTGAAACAATATTCCACAAAAAATATCAAAAACTACTTTTATGCTTTCTACAGCTAGTTTAGCAAATATTAATACAAATCGAAGACTAGAGAGTAGACAAAATTAAAATACTATAAAACATTTCAGGCTTTCAGTAGAGATCAAATTCAGAGTTCGTTGCTGCTCATTGGTCGTCCATTAAATACAGAAAACACCACAACATGACAGTTACAAAGTTTAGACCCATTACTACCCAACAAATTGACATGAAACCGATCCACCCTGCCACACCAACACATCCGATGGCTCCCCACAGAATGTTCTTCACCAGATCCTCTGCCTCTCCTTTCATTCTACTTCCCAAATTCCAAATTAAATTTTTATACCACGAGAATGCACACTCCGATTCGGACAACACTTTACCTGAGTGGGTATCACACAACTCTTGAATTCTTCCAAAACTACGGACCAAATTGAAATGAGCACTTCTGCTTGTTCTCGTGGATTACACTCGAGGGTCTCTTGACATAGATGCACCAAGTACGTGACTGAGGCAGTGTTTCCTCTTCTAACAAACAACTGCTGGACTTATGGAAGCAAAGGAAGACAGGATGTGAATGTGAATACCACCAATTATAATTTTCCGTGTCATTTCATGCGAAAAGTTGCATATACATTTCTGAGTAATCTACCTAACAAACGTCTACGTCAGACTTGCTGTTGATTCTGTGGATGCAATGCATAACAATAATGTAGGATATGACACTGAAATACAAACAAGTTGTCTGTGTTAAAGTGTTAATGGGGTGGTCAAGATTCAAGACGCTGGTTTAAAAAACGTTCTAATGTATGGCGAGCGGTCAAGTGGTGAGAGTCAAGGTGTGAGAGATAATTTGTATGTTCTTAAGATACCTAATCTCAAGATGCCTTAAATTCATCACTTAACTTCACCCTTGATTGCTCATGCCTTAAGCCTATCTCCACAGAACAAAGTACCGGCCGACATTTAACATGATACACCAGCCATATCCACCTTCAGCGTAAGATCAATCCAACTCTATTTATACCACACTAAAAGTTCCAACTCCAAATAACTCCAATTGTTCTACGATTTCCTATCACGCTATCGTAATAAAACGATACTAAAGGATTGCGATTATTGTGAAGCACATGCTAAAGCTACAGGAACCTGAGGAGACTTTTAGGAGTCTACTAATGCTTCTATATTTTGCTTCTATTAAAGACAAGGGCACAACGTGTGGCCTTGTGATGCTTCCGAACTACAATGCTATACACTCACAACTACATCCTAATAAAGAAGTCATCTTGATATGAATTACTAGAATTACCTTACAACATTATGTCATACTTAATTAGGTTACTCCCTAAAAGTCTCTCTACATTCACAACTCCTTTTTGTAGAAGAGGATGCCTACATTAATTACCCATCGCACATAAATTACATAATACGAATTTGTCATTTATCCTTCGTTCAATAAGCATGCAATGCACAACTCCAAACCTCTCCCTCCTTTCGAGCTTTCGCAACGTCCTCGTGTGCAGTGCAAAAAGTTATTGCAAATTGTGTCCTGGATTCGTGATCAATTTAGTGATCTACTGCCACTGCCGGAAATGTAATATATCCCAATGCTATTATATATTCCCTCACTCGGGTAACCTTAGTCGAGAAAGTCGAGTGATAGCACGAAAATATATATCAACTCATTAGGTCATTATGTATCGCATTACATTCCCTATCAGTTCATAACATTGTGAGTGACAGAAAGAGAGAGAGAGAGAGTATCCTTCTTCCTTCGTGCCTTTCACTCTTGAGGAATTAGTGTGCAGTTTAACATCAGAGAGAAGTCTATCGCAACAGTGACAAGTTTCTATCCCTCGTCTCTCATACAGCAGCAGCAGCAGCAGCAGCAGTGGAATATTATTATTAAGGATGTGGCGCATGGTGGATATCGATATGTCCAAAAAGCCCATCTTTTTTCTTTTCCGAGGAAGAAGTCCTTATTACATCACACGATGATGTTTATGTCTTGCTGTACACGATAGACACAGAGGTGAGTACACCACCACTACTATACTACAGTGTGCATTGTGGCGACTCTCGAGTGTTCGTATGACATGAAAGAAACCGGTAAATGTATTGATTTCCCCTTCAGTCTAATTTCGTTCGTGAATCAACCTCTTATTTTATCCTACCTCCTTCCGTCTAACTTCATTTGGAAGCTTTCTCTTTGCCAACCACCACCACCACCACCACCAACACTACCACACTGCTACCAACCACCACCCTCCTATATCTCATAAAGCATCATCATACATGGTTTGCTACTTCAGCAATCGAATCAAATCATTATACGCCAAGTAACCAGCCACTGTGGAACTCACCTTTACACACAAAATGAACCAATCCTATTCCCTCTGCCGAGTCTAAAGGTATTTTCCACTAATACCATCCTCTACTTCCTCTCTCTGTGGTTATGCAAAGAACATTCTGTCTTTAGTGTGTGAGTCGATTCAAATTGCACTTTGCATTTGATGGCAATAATATTCTTCACAGAACTTTCGTGAACTCTACCATTTAACTAGACCACATAGACACACAGAGAGAAACTACACCGAGAGAAGGACAGAAATATTTATTATTTGATTAGATTCTGTCAATCCGACTTGCTCATTCTCTTCCTTTTACTTCAATAAGCAACCATTCTACCTCATAAAAGCAAACCAAAGTCTCCACAATTTTCTGCTACAGAGCAAAACTAATCTAATAGTATACTTCAAGAACTATACAATATCTAATAACGATACAAGGAAGCTTTTCTTTTAAGTAAAGACTACCACTACTATTTCTACTCCGAGTAGATAAATCCACGTGAAGAATAAGTAGGAGTCAGTTGTAGTAACACATCAGATGGAATCTAGTCTCAGGTATTTCACATATATCTGAATATTCAATCTTCCAATCCAGACCGGAGCAGCAAAGCAATTCGTATGAAGGAGTGCATGCCTTTCCCTTTCGTCTTTCAATAAACCCAACTCTCTCTGTCTCTGACATTTCAGTCAGGAGTTCGCAGAACTGACAAAAAGATCAGTTGATTTGATCTATTTCTTCTGAACTAATGTGGACTGTATATTATATGGAACTAAGCTTCAGCAGCAGCAGCATCAGTAACCAGCCTTTGATACAATTCGATCTGGAGTAAAAAGAGTATAAACCATTTGCCGATACTACGCACAGTTTCCGTTTTGAAATAGGCATACACATTTTTACTTTCTTTACTCTTACACAAGAATCCTGCAGTGCAACGCAAGTTGTTAATATTTATGCTAGTGATACTTGGCTTCTCTACGTTTGCAAGGAGATGAGATGGATGATGGGGATGGGATGATGGATACACACACACCCAACTGCTCACAATTCGAACTTCAAAGCAGTCCTAAAAACTTGGATGCATGAAATACACACAAAACTAGTGAAACTTAAGTCTACTTTATGCAACCTCGTGTCTCGTGTGTCTTGTGTTTTACAAAAATGCACGACGACAACCAAAGGATTATGGAGTGTTCTCACAGTCCTTATTTCAACCTCGTTAGTTCTTTTCGAAAAGCAAAACTCCCTACCGTACCTACGACAAGAATTCTAACAGCTTCCCAGTTGTTTAAAAAACTTAAACTCATCTGTCTACATGAACTAACCAAGTATGTAAAATGTAACGGTAGCTCCCAACTTATTTACGGAATGGGAAAAGTTTCTCCCTACCTCTTTGGACTTTCTCCCTCTCCCTCCTAACTAACTTTCTCTCTAAAACGGAAAAATAGATGAACCCCTTCAACCATGTAATCGATGAGATCATTCTAATAAGCTTAAAAATTGCTGTTAAACTGTTCTCTAAGTGCCGCAGTAATAATAGACTACAGTATCATTGAGTTTCATGTTTCATGTGGATTTAATGAGTTTCTACAAGTCTACAACTCTTCTGTCCTTTCTTGTTTGTTCTGCTTGAGCCAGACATTCCCCCTGAAATAGTTGTACACGTTCTGCTCCAATTTATTCTCTTCCTTTTTCAAAGGTACGAAATATACGAAAGAAAATCCGTACGCAGAGGTGGAATAAATATAATATTTCCTGGCTGCAGCCAAGAATCTTTATTTAGACCGCACAGCTAAAAATAGCCACAGAAATGGCCTTGTCTACCTTGAGAACACATACTAACCGCAAGGCAATTACCAGTATGCCCAGAGTTTTTCATTTTACGGCCACTTTACGTAGCGTACTAAAAGTCTGGAAGGAAAACGGTTTTCATTTCGCCTGCCAACCTGAGCTGAGGAAGAAAGGACATGCCCAATCTTACTCACATTGAGAACATTGGCAGTTAGAAGTCTTTGAAGTAATGAGAGATCACTGCCATGGGGAATAATGTGGGTGTGACGTCTCCGAGTCTCTCCACCATGCGGAGAATCTTCATGAAGGGCAGAAAGGCAGTTGAGATAGTTGAGAAGACATGTAGGAAATCAAAAATGCAGAGAGAGAACTGTCATGAGTCACATAAACACAAAGAGATAAGTAGAAATTTAAGAGGAGAAAGGAATTCCTTTGAGAGTGAGACGTTAGCTCTGTGAATGTTTGGTTAATTGAATTGTGAAAGTTTGACTCTTGTCATCTGCTCGGGAGCCTGTCAGGCAGGTGCTCTCACTTTGTTCTTTTGACTCCTTTGACAGGAATTTTGAGGGTGTAATAAAGTTATCGATAATGGAGTCCTCCTGGCATCCGAATTAGTGGAGCAGAAACTCTCAAACTTTCTCTCTCATAGAAAATGAACTACTTCCTTCAATGGAGGATTCTATTAGCTTTGACACAACTCCCTTTATACGATGGATATCAAAATCGAATTGGACAATCAAACGAGTGGAGAGAAAGCGTTTACAACGCAAAAGGCGAGAGCGCCTCTCACTTAGAGAGACTCCAATGGAGAAAGGAATAAAGGATGAAGATTGTAAGGTTGAGTTCACAGCACAAAGTGACAAACACTACAACATCGGACGGAATTTATGGAGTGCCACACGTACAACTTACACACTTCATAACATAACAATGCCATCCCCAGTACATCTAGTAATCTCATCTTCATTCATTATTGAGTTCTGTCCTCCAGTGTATTCCTAGTCCAAATTCCATCATAACAAACATTATACACAGAAGGCTACAGGGCCAGGAATAATGTAGTTTATTATTGGAACCAATTAACCAATCCCATGCCAAGTCTCTAGACTTTCATGGTACAACTTCTGAGTGCTAACCCCGCACAAGAACTTCTCACCACAACTTGAGAGCAAATACTTCAAAATGTTTACTCAGGAGATGAATTTACACCGAATGGGAACTCAGCAGTGCTAAAATCTTAAGTGCCGAGTGGAACTGACTGTGTAACCCAAAAAAGCAAAGAGCATTCGCGCGTGTAAAGTAAATCAACTATTGAAACTACAAATCCTAGTCAGTCTGAGCTACTAACGCCAACACTCTCCTATTTACTACACAAAAATCGAAAAGTCTAGACACATCAAATCAACTAAAACTTGAGAAGTTGAAGAAGAAGATTGGCTTCTTGAGAAATCAGAAATCATTTTGTATCATATCACAATAAACCTTGAGTGAAAGTACCAAGTTTCTTTCATAATGATTCCAGATTGGAAAACGTCTCTCAGTTAGCAGCAGTTCTCCGTATCCGTACCACTCGAGCGTGACAGGCATCTTTACACATTATATAGAAAAACTTCATTTCAAACAATCGTTATCTTTGTTATTATAAGTTTTAATGAAATAATAAAACCACCGCTAGGAGCACAAACTCTTCTCTGCTTTTTCCTATAGGGAATGCATGAACCACTTCCCAATAAATAGAGTTATTAACTTTCCCAACTTTCTTTCTCCCTGTCTCTCCTTCTCACGCGGTTGTCTCATGCCTCGTCATGAGGATCTCAAGTGATGCAGACAAGTCGAAGATCTCTCCAAGAAATAATTCTGTTACCCAACAAATTGCAATAACTTATAAATAGATCATCTTCCCATGATCACGACATGCTTATGTACTTTTACTGTCTTATACCAAAAACACACAAGAAAGTTTTAAATTAATTTTTCATTTCTGACGAGACCTGCTAACGTAAGAAGACACACAAAGCGAGTGCAACTTCCCTGTGAATATTAAAAGCAGCAGCTATACAAATTGCTTTGAAGTAAGCCTGGACAGGATTACGGTAATAACGTGTATAAGATCTTTTAATAGGCGAAAGCACTTACCCAGCGATACAATAAAACATGCTTTTCCAAAGGTGTACAGAATTAGATCTGCCACAGATAGTGGCTGCCTTCCTAAGCCACCATCATATACTAATAGCCAGCCTACTGGAAAATTCGTCGATGCGCCAGTCCCAATAACATATACAAGATGATGTGTTTATTCAATCGATTTTTTAATTGGATTGCGATAACTATGCTTATAGACGTACACTCAAACAAAACCTTCGATTTCCTCCATTCACTCCCCACCTAATCATTATTCACCACACTCACACCATCACCATCCATCCAAAAGACTGTCTACTTATTTCGGACTCGCTGCATATTTCCCAATCCCCATTGAATTACTAAATTACACTCACAATCAGCGAATCTCCAGCAATAACAAACTAATAAACAGCTGAACCTTAGATCAGATAGGATAAAAACGCCTCACTCCTATTCTAGACTTTGTAATCATTTCAATCACTAGCTTAGTTAGTATTATTATTCCTCTCTCTCTTTGAGAAGTCAGTTTCCCCAGAAATCCCTACACATCCCACGTACACTAATTAACAAAACTCATTTGCCAAGCTTTGAACTATTGAACTCATTCAGTGAAAGTAAACTAAAACTAATGTCTCTTATTTACACATCCCAAACATCGACTCGTTGCTTTCTGTGTCGTCTCCGTCTGTTTCTACTTCACAAAGGCAAAACAACAAGCAACCTGTAATTTTTTCCACCTTCTTCATTAACCCAGTATCCAAATGAATACACAAAGTTGAATGAGAGGACGAAGAGGTCTCAAGTCTCAGGAAAGCGATGGTGAAAGCGATTCAACCCTCATTAACTCTAGTAGGTTGGATGAATAGGACGAAGCGTGTGTAAATTGTAGATGCCTTTATTTGCCTACGGCAGACATGTCATCGGTTGTGGACTAACAAGTAGTAGCTGTGTGTCTGGGTGCACAATGCAAGCCAGCTTCTTTTGAGATTGTTGCTTGCCATAATACTCGACGAACTGTGTAAGGGAAAGCGGTGAAAGGAAGTGGTGGTTGGTGGTAGTTAGTAGGTAGTGCGGTGGTCTAGCAGTCTAGCCTAGTTCCGTCATGCTTTCGTGATCAACTACAAAGTTGTGGGATGGAAGAGAGTTTACGGGAAGAGGAAGAAGTTATTCACTGACATGTGATCAAACAAGGTACAACCAAAATGCTTCAGCAGTTGCACGCACAAAGGAACAAGCAACAAACAGAGCTTAAGTTGCTCCTCCCAGCCATCTCGAATCATGAACAACTTAATTAAAACGAGGAAGGTTCAGACTTCATTTTATAACCATTCCCAATCGCCTTCCCATTAAACTCACAAAACAACGAGCAACGTGAAGCATTTAGACGTACCCACAGTTCATAGCGGGTGTAACACTGACTGAATATTTCTCCATTTCTTAATGATAAGGAGAAAGCATTAATAACCCAAAAATCAATTTCCAACTCTCAATTTTTTATGACAGCGTCCATTAAACGAGCGTTTCTGCATACCCCACCCGATCTTCTTCGTTCATTCGTTAGAACCGCTTTTATACTTCATACTTTCATGCTTGTTCGCTTAGGTGATTCAAATCATCTTGAAAGAAAAAGGCAAAAAGGTTATGGACGGGTTATAAAGTGTGTAGAACATATACAAAGTGTATTGATTATCTGACTTCATACTTGTCTCCTCGACTTGCTTATAACCAACCTTTCCTAACTAATGTACACGTGCGCGTATTTAGCACACTTACCTTCGTCTTTGAAATTAAACTCTCCAGCAAAGAGGGAAACCTCGTAGAAGTAGCGACTCTCATTTCATATTTGCATCGACAACTGACAACCAGCCATTCATGTGAGTCAAGGATAAAAGGAAACCATTCATTTTTTACACGAAAAGTGTTTTAAGAAACACCCACCTTTTTAAACTGATGAGTTTATTTATCACCCCGAACCTTGATTTCCTAAGTGAATTTCTATTACCAATCACGTACTCACCTCTCTACCTATTCGTCTATTCCAAGTTTCCAAGTATTTCCAAGTTCCAAAAAGTATTTTTCATCTCCATCAACGCTCGCCGTATCAAAGCACCAATACTTTCTCTAAGAAGCTTCCGCACATGATTTACTTCGTATCTCAAGCCTTAGGCATCTCTTTCCACACTCGATGTTTTAAACACCTCCGTCTCCTCCTCCTTCTAAGCTTGTTTGTTTGAAAGAAGTAGAACGAAAATATCTATAAGGCTTTATTCTCAACAGAATGATAAACTAGTAGATTGCAAACTTCATACAGAGAATCCGTTCAAACTCCAAACTCACAAACACTTTATCATTTCTCTTCAGTTGTTCTTTCTAACGGAGACAATACTCGTTGCTAATTTACAATTTCTATTCACTCGGAGAACTTCAAACATGCACGAAGATTGATTGAATAGATGCTAACTAGATGAATGCAGTGTAGCAACTACTCC
>JAQGAD010000984.1:0-25045 GCA_034696625.1 Isotomurus palustris
CAGTGGAGTACTCAAAGGGAATTTACCTCGAAGACGTTCCTCGTGAGTTGCTGGGACTTCTCTTCTGCAACCGTTCTGCCGCCAATTTGGAACTGAAGGATTGGAAAGCCGCAAAGAACGACGCTAAAAGTTGTGTGACCTTCGCCCGCTTTGGTTCCGAGGTTACGCGAGACTTGGGAAAGCTTACGAGAAGCTGAGGAACTTCGGCAAAGCTGCGCTTAATCTCAGCCTTGACATTCATCACGGAGACACATCCAAGTCGACAGTCGACGCTTTTAACTTCTGCAGCTTGTTGATGAAGACTTTGAAGATTCATAAGGTCAAGAATCCAAATCCTAATGACCTGAAGGAAAACAAACCCAGAGACCCAAGTGATAATATGAGGCCTGGCCTTCAACTTAGTTTAATGGGAGTTACCTATTTGGAAGGGAAGGTCGGCTTTCCTGTGAATTACGACAAAGCAGCGTCGTTTTTCTTGAAGGCCGCAGAGCTGGACGAGGCCTGTGCGCTCTACAACTTGGGAGCGATGTACACTAACGAGTAAGTGGGATTTCCCAGCGACTATGCAAAAGGATTTGGCTACCTGCTCCGTGCAGCCAGCCAGGACCCAATCAAAGAAACCTTTTAAGGATCGGGGAGTCATGCCACAGTGTTGGAACTATGTACCAAGTGGGTGTTGAAGGAGTTCCAGCTGACCTGGAAAAGGTAACAAAAGACTTCAGTTTTTAAGTGTTTACAATTCGAATTTATCATTTATAGTAATTAATTCTGCATTAAGAAATTAAGTTTTCATTACATTTATTGGTAGGTATCTTATGTTGCTAGTTGGATTATTATTGTAGCATTGAAGTTGAATATTTCCAATTTCACCTTTAGTTTGTGTGTATTCTGAGTTTTGTTATATGTATTCTGAGTTTTGTTATATGTATAGTGTGTGTGTCTTCTATAATAAGGTTGACGTTGAGAAAGCGACCTTTATTTTATTACTCTCCCTTTTTCTAAAATTCCTCCCTTTCCTAAATTCCCGAAGATTCTCTCCGAAGATGCAATAAGGACTCCTGCCCTTCCACAACTCGAGGACACTCTTGTCCAGTTCTTAGGCAAAGAAGGTTCAATTAAGAACAGTCTTGCCACTCTACTTTTGTGTCTCAAGAAGACACTCAAGTAGAACTTCTTCGATTATTAGGATTGCATATTGCGTCATAAATAATTACACTTCTACTTATTTCTTCAGTCTTCTAGTTATTACTCAAATAAATAAACAATATTGGTAATTTGTATGTGCATTGCGTCATCATCATTTATTGGTCAACGACAGACTTAATAAATGACGCCCAACTCAGGTTACCCAACTCAGGTTAGTTGATTAATTCGGTTTCAGTTTAGGTATTTTTTTACATTACCCCACGCCCGTTCCTTCTTTTTTGTGCATTAGCAATTCTTCTTCTGAGTGCATGTGGTTATTCACTTATTCTTATTGTGTGTGTGTGGAGATCACGTTATTTATATTGTGTGTAGGGAGTTCTTCTCATTGTGTGTGGTGATTTGGGTATTTTTATTGTGAGTAGTGAGCTATTTTCATTGTGCGTCGTGAGTTATTTTTATTGTGCCTGTTGAATCAGTTATCTGAAACGTGCGTGCTTTCTTTATTTTTAAGTGAGTGATTTAGTTTTCATAGTTACTGCGATCATTAGCGATTCTTTACTGCTCAGTGGAGTAATTTTAATAGTTGGTACAGGTTGTTTAGTTCAATTTTTATACATAAAATGGCCGTAAGCCAGTTCCGTTGGCTGTTCCTCGTCCAACATTTAGTGGAACTTCTTCCGAGGATCCATATAAATATTTACAGCGTTTTGAATTAGCTGCTATGTCAAACAATTGGACTGACGCTATTAAGTGTCAACAGATTCCAAATTATATGAGAGGCACTGCACATATGTGGATGTTGAACTATTTAGAATCACTTCCTACAGGTCATGTTTTAGTATGGAAGGATTTGTCCGACCAGTTACAGTTAGCTTTTAAAAGCTCTGCTCAAAAGGAAATAGCAGAGAAGAAGTTACTAAGACGTAAGCAGCAAGTTGGAGAAACTGCTGAAGAATACGTCTACTCAATGATTGACTTAATGAAAGATTTTGATAGATCTTTAGCAGAGGAAAGAAAGATTCGATACATCGTGCGTGGGTTCAGGCCGATGTTTTTAGACAAAATTACCCTTTTAGAGCCTGACACTATTGAGAAATTACTCCAGGCTATTAGAAAAATATGCGAGACCCAATATTTATTGGAAACTCGAGTCGATACTAATTCTATCTCGACTGACGCAGTGGGTACTGCATTGCAGCAGTTAGGTCACGACATTAAGACATCGCAGGTGGAACTTTTAACTAACCTAACTCAGGCAATGAATTTAAATCGTGGACAAAGGCGTAATCCGCCTGCTCCACAAAACAAAGCTGCATTTGCATCTGCTCCACGAAATCCCAACATCAAGTGTTACCGCTGTGGACGTTCAGGTCACATGCGAGCACAATGTAGGTCACGAACTTGCTACATATGCAATAGCAATACGCACTTGGCTCCTTTCTGTTTTAAGAATCAGGAATCGAAAAACTATCAGCGGCGGGATCGAGTGCCCAACCGATCACCGCCAGACCAGCAACAGAATGCTCGCAATCCACCTCAACTAAATTAACCTACACACTAGCCATTGGCACCCGAGCAACTGATTTGACGCAGGTTGAAGCTCATGTAAATGGCAACCGTGGCAACCGTGTGTCCTTTTATTGGATATTGGGTCTTCAATTTCCATAGTTAATGATTCACTAGCTACTCAGATTTTCCCTCTAAATTTTAATTTAAAAATTGTTGGGGTTACCAACAATTCCTGTACTGCTCGGGGATGGGCACCCGTTAAAATTAAATTCAAGGGAGCAATTTCGGAGACTGAGGTTAAATGTTATGTCATTGCCAACTTTAAATACTCAGTACTTTTAGGGACAGACTTTTTAAATAAGTCTCAAGCACAATTAGATTTTAATTCGCATTCATATGTTATAAATGGCTGTGTAATTCCAATAATGCCATACATAAATGAGTCTCTTCAAGATTCATTTACTGAACTTACATATCCACTGAATTCTGTCGAAGCAGCAGAGACTACGGCTAATTCGCCATGTAATTTAGATGCAGATTTCCCACGGAGCTCTGTGTCTAGGGATTTGCATACGAAAAAAGACTGGACTTCCAGCATCATATTAAACAATCAGGATCCTGTTGTTGTGAGTCCTTTGACTTTTTTATTTCTTCCGGTTTATACTATGCACCCTTTACACTTTGAGGAGGATAATTTTATGTGTTATGTTAATGACACGTTTTATAAGTAGGGTTTGTTTTCGCCACCACTGTTGGTTAATCGTCATCACTATGAAGGTTCTTTATATTTACCGGTATTTAACAGCACAAATCAACCTGTTCACATAAAATCAAACTTGTGCGTGGCTGAGCTTTACCCTTTATGTTGCTTCAGGCTGCATCAATTAGGGTCTTCAGGTAGTGAAGAAATTGATGTTGAACAAGAGTCTAGCGTGTTTAAGGCTAGTAATTTAAAATCTGGTTGCTGTGAAACCATTACTGTCATTAAATCTTGCTCAGAATTGGCAAGTAGTGAATTAAAACCTTGTCAGGAATTGACCACGTCTGCATCTAAATCACAAAACGATAAACTAGCAAAAATTACAGAGAATACTCATGTACAAAGTATTCTCAAACGTATCAATCCAGCAGCTAATCCAGCTGATTCGGAACAACTCTCTGCGGTTTTGACAGAATTTCAGGATGTTTTTGCATTGCCAGGCGAGATAGGATGCATAAAAGGATACTCGCATAAAATTGAATTATTACCCGATGCTCGGCCTGTGTATAAAGCTCCCTATCGAAAGCCTCCGCATTTAGAGCGGTTTGAAAGGGAAAAAATTCAGGATTTATTAGAAAAGAATATTATACGGCCCAGTCACTCCCCTTGGGGGATGGGTGTCGTAATACTAGAGGATGGACACAAAGCTGGAGATGTAAAAACTCCACGCATGGCAATCGACTATCGGCCATTAAATAAGCAAATGGTTAGGGACAGTTTTCCCTTGCCCAATATTCAAAGCCTATTAGATTGGATAGGTAATCGCAGTAAATATATTTCCATGATGGACATTGAAAAGGGTTTTTGGAGTTTACCTCTGGACGAGGAAAGCATCCCGTTAACTGCATTTATTTCTAATTTAGGATTATTTGAGTGGCTTAGAATGCCCTTTGGTGTCCAAAATGGACCTGCCGCGTTTTCACGAGCAGTTAGCATGATTTTATGCGGTTTGCTTTGGAAAGCAGTCGTTTCTTTCATTGATGATATTATTTTAGCAGATGGATCAATCAAGGCTCATTGTTCCCATATGAGGGAAGTTTTAACTCGCTTTAGGGAATATCACGTGAAAGTTTCAATTCCGAAAAGTACTTTTCTTTGTGAGAAGATTAAGATCTTAGGCCATATAATATCAACTGAGGGAATTGAAGCAGATCCTGAGAAAATAAAATGTGTGCAAAATATGACTGCACCAGTAAATGTAAAAGAGGTCTTACGCTTCTTAGGCGCAGTCGGCTACTTCCGAAAGTTTATTCGGGGATTTTCAAATTTAGCTAGACCATTAACAGTTTTAACTAGGAAAAATATTGACTTTAAATGGAGTGAAGAATGTAACCAAGCATTTCTAAAACTTAAAACAGCTTTGATTTCACCTCCAATTCTAGTATTTTTTAATGCAGATCTGCCGATTCATGTGCATACAGATGCAAGTAATTATGCTCTTGGGTTTGCACTCTTGCAACCCGATAAATATCATCGAGAACATCCTGTTTGCTACGGAAGTAGGATGCTAAATAAAGCTCAATGTCGTTATTCAACTACTGAGAAAGAGTTTTTAGCAGTTTATATTGCCCTTAGAACATTTCATCCGTACGTATATGGCAGGCACATCAAAATATTCACCGATCATAAGCCTATTGTGGGTCTTAAATTCGCATCAAATACTACAAAAATTTCATGTCGACTCACATCATGGGCATTATTATTGCAGGACCATGACTTTGAGCTTATTTACGCTAAAGGCAAATCCCATACTTTAGCTGACGGCTTAAGTCGGTTGACAACCGGAGAGGAATTAAACGACATTGAATGTCCGTGTTTTACTGTTACATTAGTTGATTTGAAGGCATTACAACTTCTTGATGCTGACTGCATCGAAATAACAAAGAAATTAAACACGGAAGCAGGTAAAAAGTTTAAGGTTTCGGATGAAATCTTAGTGTCCTGCAAATCAGGTTTTCTGCGTCCGGTTATACCATTAATTTTACGTACCGACATTTTAACGGACACGCATTCGATTCCTATTTCTGGCCATTTGGGATTTACGAGATGCTATGAGAAGCTCTCGCAGAGATTTTATTGGCCCAGCATGAAAAAGGATCTTTTTAATTTCATCCAGGCGTGTGATGAATGTAACAGAATGAAAAGGCATTTTGGAAAAGGTTATGGGCTCACCCATCATTTACCCATTCCAACTAAACCATGGGAATTCGTTAGCACCGACGTTCTTGGACCTTTTCCGAGGTCTACCCGTGGAAATTTTTATATCGTTAACGCTGTAGATTTATTTTCGCGTTGGATTGAGATAAGAGCAATTCCCAATCAAACAGCAGAGACGATTGCTACGTTCTTGGAAGAGCAAGTTTTCTGTAGGCATTCTTGTCCTCAGCATTTATTGTCGGACAATGGTCCAGCATATGTTTCGCGTCTCCTAGAATCTCATTTAAAACTTTATAAGGTCCATCATAAGTTTATCTGTGCATATAATAGTAAAGGAAATGCAGTTTCCGAAAGAATTCAGCAGACTATTGCAAATATGATCAAACGATTTGTGAATATACGACACACTGATTGGGATAAACACATTATTCAATTGCAATGGGCATATAATACCTCATTGCATTCTACTCTACAGAAAACCCCTTATGAGGTTTTATATAATCAAAAGCCGACCTTTAGCTATGAGTTTGCATTAACCGAAAATGATAATCGGCAGTCTGATATTGTAGAAATTCGTCAGTTTGTAATTGCTCAACTTTTAAAGGAGCAGGCAGCAGTAACAACTCGTTTAGATGCATGGCAAAAACCAGTAGATTTTCAAATTGGACAAACTGTTATGCTTAAATTCCCACGAAAAGTAGAACTTAACCAGTCCATGAAATTTATTCCATTTTTTTTTGGAAATTACGAGATTGTCAAGAAATTAAATGATATTTCTTATGAGGTACGTTGTACTCAAACCAATCGCATTTTTAAGACGCATGTTAATCGTATGCGATTAGTGCATTCATTTGCTATTTCCGATGATTCGGATATTGTTTATTACGTCTCATTTGACGAACTGTTACTTCAGTTAAAACCGGGGTTTTTACAGAATCAATTAAGCACAATCAATGTTGAAAAAAGTCAGAATTTTCCGCTCTTTTGCTCGTATGTTCCATGGCGAATTTATTATCTAAATTCAACTCCGGATGCCTTTCCACAATTTTTGAAAGAGAATAAAATTTCAACAATTATTGCCATTAATTTTGATATTCCTGTTTTAAATATTACATGCTTCTCAGAAGTAACAATTCCTCGTCTTCCTTACGCAATCACGGTAATTTCTTTGAAACTCTCACTAAATAATGACGACCTTTCTTTGGTATTAAGAAATAACAGGGGCAGTAATACATTATTTGCTGGTGGTAAAATTTTTTCTGTTGAATTCATATTGCGTTTAATCACACAACACAATATGAATTGCCACTTATTTCCCAATTTAATTACTCTGCTAGTTGAATTGCAGCAATTTTTTACTATACAAGAAACCGAATTAACTTCAGCTCTCCTTGAACTTCAATCCCAGTTGACTGCGGCTTTTCCGACAGTTCAACCTGTAGACCTTAATGATGATGATGATGATGTTCAACACGAAAATAATGATAATAATTCTCCTATAAGTCCGGATAATTTGAATAATAATACTAATAATCCTTCGTCAACATCAAACACTCCAATTCCCCCTCCAAGAAGATCTACACGACAACGAACCCGACCACCTTGGCTGAAAGATTACGTACTTTGAAGATCGAGATGAAGCTTACATTTTTCATTTTCCTGTTTTGGACTCAGCTAATCTTCACTTTTGGCTCAAACTCAACAACCGAATTGGCACCTGTCCTTCCTAAAAGTGATGAACAAATTGTAAGAGAATATCATGAATTAACCATCCATCCAATTCCTCTTTACTATTGCCGTGGTGGATCAACTGGCGTCCTGTGGAAAGTTCCTCCACCTTTAGAATGTCCTCTTTTGTCGAAAGTTCCTGAAAGCAAAGTCGTGAAGTTAACCTTATGGTGGCCTGACGTGACTCGTGCTGCAATGGATGGTCATGAATGCTGGAAAGAAATAATAACTTTAAGAAAATCATGGTGGTTTTTTGGCAGTTATGATCAAGAAAAGACTAAAAAGAATCATCCAGCAACAGAAAATGAATGCAATTATTGGTATCGGAATCAGCAGACTGAGGATAAATCCGACTGATACGGAATTTTCATGGCCATATACTGTCAACAAGGAATTTACCAATTACTACTTCCTTAAAGTAAAAGTTTCAGTAAATCCTACTGACAACTCTATTTTTACAACCTCTTCTACGTCTGAATCTTGTACTTGGAATCGTGGAAATTGTCCCACGGACCGTGGCATTTTGTTGTGGGATCATACGAAGTACAATCCATGTCGGCTCAAGCAAGGAAAAGCAACCAGTTGTCTACAAACAGCAGATCGGATCTCCTGTCCAGAGCTCAACTTAGCTATTACAAAATTAAAGCTGACTCCTCTCTGCTCCTTTAATCTTGGACATTCGGCCCAAGGCATTCTTTACTCACAAGATATACCAGACCAAATTATGAGTGGCTTGGTCACTACTTCTGTATTGGACGACCACATAACGTATTACAGACGGTCAACACGAGCGAGTGAATTTGGGAAAGTGAAACCTGACACTCAAATCAATGCAGAAATGCAATATCTTTATGATATTGTTAGTTCAAATCTCACATATGCCATTCAAACATTTCACCGTGAGGTGTGCCGTGCACATCAAACTTCATTGGAAATTGCACGAGCACTTGGAGAGGGTGGACAGCCCACAGTTACTGTTCGAGCTCTTCTGCACGATTCTCGTTATCGAGCTAAACTTGTAGGAGATGCTGTTTCTATACATTTATGCGAAACAATTACAATGTATAGATTTTTACCACATATTGAGAATTGTTCTCTTGAGTGGCCCGTTGAGTTTGTATTTAAAGGCGAGAAGGCCAGAGGATGGCTTCAGGGATTGTCTCATGAGATTATTGAATCTCCAACATATGTAACTTGTCCAAACCCACCCTTCATGTTTGATTTGGGTGACAAAATGATTCATCTACAGAATCGGAGTATTCTTACTTCAGTCCAAACACTTCCATCTCCACATGAAGGACTTCAGCAGCGCGAAATCCCAGATTTGGCATTCTCTACTCCAGGCGTTTATGATTTTGATGAAATTTCTCAATTTAATACTATCTTGGAATTTGTACGAGAAGTCAAGAAACAAACTGAAATCGAGCGACTTATTCGTGACCAACTTGAAGGAAAATCCTTATCTTCAAGTCAAGTACAACTTTATTCCCAGCTTCGTGAAATGGCGATTAATCCTATTCGTTCTTATTTATATGGATTTGTTTTTGGAGTTACTGTTTTATCTGTTACATACTTATTCTTTAAACTTATTTGGGTTTTTAGATTCCAAATTGTCTTGTGTGCACCGTGGTTAATGGCTATTCCATTACTTGGTAGAATTTTCATTAAGAAAAATCCTCCTAGTTATTTAGCTGTGTCTCAATCTGATAAACATTCATCTCCTCCTATAACTTCGCCTAATCTTCGCCATAGGGACACAATGACCAAGACTCACGAAACGAATGCTGTGCAAATGAAGGAATTTTCCCCTCCACTTCACCCAAATAATTATCCTACTGCACCTATGATTCAATTACCCAATTTTATTTTACCCACCGTTACTCCTCCATTTTGCCATTTTAATTCCTGTTGTAACTCTCAAAAATCACAACATCTTTCCTCAAACAATCATTCTCATTCAATTAACTCGGTCGCTTCTACTTCCTCAAATCCCAACCCTCCTATTTATCCAACTTGCCAACTCAATGCTTTGGAACGTAAATAAATTTTTAGCATGGCCCGATTTACTGATGAAGACTTGGCAAGGCGTTACAACCTTCTTCCCAATCCCAAACCGTCCTTTAATACCTGGAAATCCAAATTCATACGTAATCATCGCCGAAATCAATCAAAGCGGCAAAAACAGAATCAACTGAAGTTTCATGCACGTGATGAAGATGTCGAAGTGATAATCAAACGTGGACAAGTACATTTCATTACCACAACTCATCCTCAGCATCCTCGCTACGTACAACCAACAGCAAGTTCTACTATATCCAAACGAAAATTGAAAAAAAATAAGTGGTTTATTGATTTTAAAGCTAGGAGTAATGTTAAATTAGATGAATTTATTAAGAGTAAGCCTACAACTTCTGAATTTTCTATTCAGACCTGTCCTCCTGAATTAGAACCTGACTCATATGAAGCTTATAATTTATCTCGTGTTTCCCAAGGTCCTTCAACTCTTCCGAGCAAAACTAACTCTTCCATTCTTCCGACTAAATCTTCCTCTTCAAGTCTTCCGATTAATTCTAAATCTTCTTCCTCAATAAAAATTAAAAAGGTTTCTACACAAAACCCAGTTTCTAATTCTAAGCCGAAAAAGCAATTGCGATTTGCTCAAACTACTCGTACTCTGACAAACTCTGAGTTTAAAAAGTCTTCCTCCACCTCTGCAGGTTCAACATCTTTTCTTTCCAACTATAAGATTCCTAAACGTACTACCTCTTCTACCATTACTCATGAACCTACACAAACTTCCTCACCGACTTTTTCCATTTTCTCTACTTTTCCTGCACTTACTCCTTCAACTGTAGATTTCGTGTGCAACAGTGTTGAAGAAGCTGAATACGATTTATTCCAAAATCTCGAATTTCTTTCTCCTTCTCTGAGTATTAATGCTTCTAATTCTCCTTTATAATTTTGATGAGGACATCAACTTGTTGGCAGGGATGTTTTGTTAAGTGTTTCTAATTCTAATTTATCATTTACAGTAATTAATTCTGCATTAAGTAATTAAGTTTTCATTACATTTATTGGTAGGTATCTTATGTTGTTAGTTGGATTATTATTGTAGCATTGAAGTTGAATATTTCCAATTTCATCTTTAGTTTGTGTGTATTCTGAGTTTTGTTATATGTATAGTGTGTATGTCTTCTATAATAAGGTTGACTTTGAGAAGGTGACCTTTATTTTATTACTCTCCCTTCTCCCTTTTTCTAAAATTCCTCCCTTTCCTAAATTCCCGAAGATTCTCTCCGAGGATGCAATAAGGACTCCTGCCCTTGCACAACTCGAGGACACTCTTGTCCAGTTCTTAGGCAAAGAAGGTTCAATTAAGAACAGTCTTGCCTCTCCACTTTTTGTGTCTCAAGAAGACACTCAAGTGGAACTTCTTTGATTATTAGGATTGCATTTTGCATCATAATTAATTACACTTCTTCTTATTTCTTCAGTCTTCTAGTTACTACTCAAATAAATAAATCATATTGGTACTTTGTATGTGCATTGCGTCATCATCATTTATTGGTCACCGACAGACTTAATATCAACCAATCGAGTTAAAGTACTAAGACAAAAGGAAAGAAATTATGATATTAAATAAATGGAAAGATGAATAATGTTACGATAAACCGGATGTAGGTAAATTTGTAATTAATAGTTATTATGACACAGAATTGAAATCTGTGGCTCAGAAAATTACAGATAATTGACAGAATTATCTTTTCGGCGGTCTCGATGAGAATTCAATTTATTCTCCGTCTAGCCAATGGTCGATAGTATAGTGATTTTTACAATAAATCATTGTTATACCTATTTATACACATTGCTGTAATATCTAATTTAGGACGCAGTTATTTCATCTTAAAGTTTAAAGTAAAAACGTAATTTTACAGAAGTGACGAATTCCACACAAATCTACAAGGCTCTTTCAGTCAGCAAACTTTCATCTTGAGTTAACTTAATTGATGCAAGAACCACACCCACGGCATACTTATTCAACTGAAATGAATCCTCATTTAAGCAGGGCCATTTTTTCGTTTCTTTCTGCATTGTAATGTCCCTAATTCTTGACATTTCCCAAGTAAGTTTTTACTTACATAAATTATCGGTAGCTGTGGTTAAAAAACACTAAGCGCTAATTTTATTGTAGACGGGGAGTTTAGAAATTTATGCATTATTTTGTTGATCAGTCCTAATAAACTCAGTGCAAGACTTTTTTCTTGTAATTTGGGCTCAACAAATATCATAAATTCCTGAAGAGGTAGAAAACAAAGCTAAATTTTTAACAATGTTTGTTACGGTTTATTATTTTTTTCCAATTCTTGTTTTTCTACTTTGAATTGAATTCCAATTTATTAAACGTCCAGTTAACATTCCATTTGTATTAATTATTTTATATTTCTTAAAGCGATGAAAGCCCCGATTACGATGTTAAACATACTGAACGTAAAACCCCCTTGGGATGATGATGCTGGGGGAATTTTCCATAACCCTTCAAGTTCTTTCTTACACGTTGGATTGTTGATCCCAGGCTCCTGAGCACAGATGGCGATGTTTTCGCTATTGCATTTCTGCATTTAAATATTAGTAAATTGTATTAATTTCTTTTACTAGCAGGAAAGTAGAGCTTTAAAATAAACTCCTTACCTCTAAGGCAATGTTAACCGCACATTTAAAATAATTTTCAAACTTTGGTTGAGTTTCGATATTCCAGAATTTCTCAAATAAGGTGTTAAGTTGATAGCGTAGATAGGTTAAACTAAAAAAGTCTCCATTCAGCTCAGCCAAGCTGTGGTTGATAACGAACTGGAGTCCAAGGTCCAAAGTAAGGTTAGAAACTGCGACTTGCTTATCGTCGCAAGTTCCTACGGCCTTCAGATTGACCCCAACATCGCCGAGTCCAAAATTTAAACTATATCCATTGAATGTTATCAGATTGATGTTAAATTCCAGAGTGCGATATACTAAGTAGAAATGGAGAATTGGAATTTGTATCATAACACTAGGCAGCTGTCCACTCCAGCTGACCAAGGTGTTTCCAGGTGCAAAACCACATTTGTATTCAAAGTCCGTGTAGTTCAGTTTCGAAAGTCCTGTAACATTCCCAGCGCTAGAGAAGTAAAATTTTAAACAAATGTAGAGCTTACTGGTGCAGTTTAAAAAATTTGGTTGTGTCTCGTTACCTCCAGGAGAGAAAACCAGACATATTCAGATCTTCAATTGCAAAGTCTTTAGAACCACGTTCAAATGGGAGTGGAATATCGTATTGTTCTACTCTAAGCATTGACTTGTTTCCCATAGGCTGTTCCAACAGTTTTTGAAGTACCCCAGGAACGTTTCGAGCTAAATCGGTTTCTAAAATTGAATGCAATTATTTAGTTTGGAAATTATGCTTCAGTTGATGTAAAAGTTTTTGAATTATATTAAGTCGGTTACCGTCAATCTTCAACACTTGAGTTTTTACAGAAGCAATTGATACGAAAACGAGAGCTCCCACAACCAAAATTACGTTTGAAGAATTCATTTTGGGAACTTATATTTGCTGTACTCTGAAATTGTCTGAAGAACAAGTTCAACTGACAAATTAATTATTTGCAACCAGTATGAATCGTACATGCGAAAATAGTTATCTTATCTTCGTTATACGTAATTGATTACAACATCCAATCTTGCTGGGGATGTTGGCTTTAATCTTTTGGTCGAGGAAAAGCCATTTCAATTAAGTATTAAGTAATTGGTAATTGAATAAATGTGTGACGCTTAAGATAGCACTTAGCAAGTAGTCTGTAATATATTCGTTGGATCTTGGTAGTCTCAACTTATTTGAATTCCTTTACATTATTACTGGATAATTTATTAGCGCTTGTTAGGAACTGTAGTTGTTTAGATGTACGAAACATAGAGTTTTGGAATGGTGGAAGAAGCAATTGATTTATTGATGGGCTACACTTGTGAGGATACTGAAATTTTTGTTTAAATCTATAAAAACCATTATTTAGAAATGCAATAAATGGTTTATTAAATTTACTGGTGACATTTAAAACTATCCTACACCATCCGTCACAACTGATGGTACATTGTTTTATAGCCTTTCTTTTACCATTTAATAGGTATATTAAGTGCGATTTTCTTTATTTATTTCTTTGCTGAAAAAATTTAAATCTCTGTTGCGCGCTTCTTTGACCGAACCTTGAGGAGCCCATTATCATTAGCCCAGGAATTTGGGCTTATAAGAACATGTAATGCGTCCGGTTGTTTGTCTGTCTGTCTGTATGTGTCCCTTTTAAATTATAACTAATCATTTGACACATAGATGTATTATTAGTCTAGAAACTGAACTTCAATCTGTTTCTAAGAAGCACCGTAAAGATTGTTCCGAGCCGCCGATTTCTGTGAATATACGTCGAATCCAGTTCAAATTTTGAACCAATGTACCTCTGCGTGGTTTATTTTGTCTGTCAAAAGATGAGGTTGATACGTTAACTAACGAGCCCTTGTAGGGTGATAAAGGTTTTACTCAAAATTAGTTATCTTTACTTAATCTGTAATATCTTCTTTATCCAATAAATTTACTGCCTTAACGAATTCGTTGCTTAAGGTTCAACAGTTGTCGCTAACAAATAAAGCCCCAGCATCCATGAACTACTTCGCAACGATTACTAATAAATAATTAAAAATGTACTAAAATAGTAAATATTTTTGATAAATTATGTGAGGTAAGCTTGAGTGTCTTTCAAATTTCTGGGCTTCGAGAATCTGCTTGTTGTAGGTTTTTTGCATGGAAATGACTTAGTTCCATGATCTACACTGCCAGACGAGTTAATTGGTATATTACGCAACTCTCAACTCTCCTGGCACTTCAAACACCTTCCTGGTTAATTGACCTCAGATAGAGATACCTTTTCGGGGTAAAAATTGTTGGTAAGAATTTACGCTTTATTTATATATGTGTGTCTTTCTACATGGAATTGAATTCAATTAAATGATAAATGATTAAGTATACATTACACATGTCATTTTTAGTAATTGTGATTACCATTTATTATATATTCCTTAAAGCGATGAAAGTCACGATTACGATGTTATACATGCTGAGCATAACACTTCCTGTTTCAGAAAATATTACGAAAATATTACGGGAAGTTCCCTTAAAAGCCTTCGAGTTCACTCCGACAGATTGGATCGTTAATTCCAGGCTCCTGAGCACAAGTTGCGAAGTTCTCGCTATTGCATTTCTGAATTTGATTAAAATTGTAAGTATATTAATTATATTCACTTGCTGCAGTACACAACGTAATAAAACAATTTCTCACCTCAAAAGCTATGTTAACTGCGCATCTTAAATAATTCTGAATCTTTGGTTGAGTGTCCGTGTTCCAGAGTTCATTGAAAAGATCGTTAAGCATGTCTTGTAAGTAAGTTAAACTAACAAGGTCTCCATTCAGTGTCATCGCACCGTTATCGAAAACAAATTTTACTCCAAGGTCCAAAGTAAGCGTTGAGATATCCACTGTCTCTGTGTTGCAGGTTCCTACTGCATTCAAGCTGGCTTTCACACTGTTAAGGCCAACCTTCACGTCGATCCCACTCAGTCTAATCAGATTGATATTAAATTCCGGAGTGTGATAACCAAATGTGAGGCTAAAAGTTGGGATTTCTACTGAAACGCTCGGAAGCTCTCCACTCCAGCTGAGCAAAGTGTTTCCAGGTGCAAAGCCACATGTGTACTCAAAGTCAGTGTAATTTAATTTAGAAAGTCCTCTAACACGGCCGTCTCTATAGAAGTAATACTTGAATAAAAAAGGACCTACTTAAGTACTATTTAAAATTCTGCAATGTTTACTTACCCCCAATTCAGAAAACCAGACATGTACAGATCATCAATTTGAAGGTATTCGGAACCACCGTCAAATAGAAGTGGATCTTCGAATTGTTCCACCCTAAGCATGGATTGATTTCGCATGGCCACAGCATGTTTAAATAGTTTTTGAATTACCCCAGGAACGATTTGAACTAAAATGGCTTCTAGGATAGAATTCCATTTATTAAGATTGGATTAGGTGAGATAGAAAGTTTCAAATATTTTAAAGGTAATTACCGTCGAGTTTCAATGCTGGAATCATCGCAGAGACCTCTGAGAAGGAAACGAGAGCTGCCAAAGCCAAAATTACGTTAGAAAAATTCATTTTGGGAGCTGAATTTGACTGCAGTCTGATATTGTCTGATGAAAAGTCTTAACTGAGAAATGAATAATTTACTGCTTTTGACATGAATCATTTATTGGGACCACACGAATCTTATCTTCGTAATGTAAGGTTGACAAGTTAATGTATACTGTTATTGTCTGTGTTGACTGTAATCTTCGGACATGGAAAACTAATTGAAGCATAAGGTCATCAACAATGAATTAAATGTATGTCACTGGAGATTTAAGGTGACAATGAATCCCCAGAGTATTCGTATTCGACTTTATTTGGGCCGATAAGACTCACATACAGTAATGAGGTAGATTCGACCTAATTGAATCTCTTTATAACGCGGCTGGTTGAATGATAACTTCTTGTGTAAACATGTAGTAGATAAGGTGCAAAAAGTTATACCATAACCCTTTTGAGTATGTTTTTAATTAATTTTTACCAATCTGCACCTTAATATTACAGGTTCAATTGCCAATTAGTTACGATAACAAGGTTTTACACGCTTGCCTTGATTATAGAATAATAATTGCGGCAACTGGTCCACACAATTAACCGGTAGGACGATTGGTGTGATTTTATTACTGAAGATCAAAAAATAAATTAGCACAAAAACAAATGACGAACCCATGAATGCTACGGATTCATAATTAAGGTTGTTTTTCCTTACTTGTGTACTTTCAGGGTTTTTTATGAATTGTGACACACAGGTACCTGCATTCTATTCGCAAGCAGGCAGAAGCTAAGACTTTCGTTGTGTTCGATGTGGTCCGGAATTAACCGAATCAAAGTTTTCGTATCTTCTTCAAGCGCAACTCCGGGTGAAATAAAAGTACCTTTCAGCGCCGTGCAATTATCCACACAATAGATATCGTCGAAAATGCAAATTGTAAAGAGATTGAAGGCTTCAAGTTGAATGAAAGAGTAGCCATAAAGTCATAATAAATTTATGATCAATGAATTTGCTGTGTAATAATGACTCCGTAATTACTTTTTACATTTAATTTGACATTTTTTATTATTACGGTTGGCCCTTTTTGCTACTTAGCACCCAGAATCGCTAATACAAACTAATTTATTTACACTCTTGCACAATTAATTTCCTACAGATTCCCCTAGTGGCGCCAAATCAACATACCAAATCCGGGTTTGATAGTTTCCTCTGTCTGAGAGACCCCCAAAGTAGTAAAGTCTATTCGAAGTTCGGATGTATGTGCACCCGGGTGCAATGACAAAGAAATCTCTGATTCCTTCCAGTGGAAAGTCGGCTACTTCCAGGAAATCCCAAATAGGAGTGGAGTAGTTCATTTGCAACCGAATTATCCCATTTGCAGGGGGATTGTCATCTTCACGTGTGTGGTATCCTCCAATCAGGAAAATAGAATTCATCGAATTCGAAGCTAGATTCGGGGTGAACTGGAATTTCGGGTAGTCCTGAGGTCCTTCTCGGATTGTGAAAGATTCCATGTTGAAAATTTGAATTGGGGAAACTTCGGCATCGTCGTCTTTGGTTTTAATCTTGAGGTATAGGTCGTCGTTAACAGGAGGGCCAACGACAACAGCTTCATTCCCAAAAACCGCAGATTTAAGGGACTGGTATTCTTTTGGGAGTGATCCCACTGAAGTTTTGGATTCAAAGGTGTCCTGGTCAAATGTCATTATCCCACTTCGATTCCCTTCTCCTCCAAAAAGGAAGACTTTGCTTTAGTTTGCACTTATCTTCGCTGAGGTGCCAGTTTTAACGCTGTACGGCAGAAATGTGGAGATGAGAGAGGCCTCGTTGTTTTCGGGATCGAAACGAATGACACTGCCAAGTGAAGAGTTACCCGGGTAATCCCCATGAATATACATCCGACCTTCGGAGTCCTGTTGAACCGTACCAAAGTAACGAGGTGAAGGTAAAAGGGCTACTAACTCAAGTGTCTCTGAGGTCAGATTGAATCGGAATATTTCGGATCTGACGTGAGGTGACTGGTTGCTGTAGCCTCCCATAATGTAGATCGAATCTTTTCCGTCGAAAGAAGCGGAGACAGAATGTATTCCATGTGGGAAGGATGCGTTTGTGTAGTGAGCCCTTAAGAGTGGGGCGGATTGTAGGAAAACTGACCTCGTTAAGTGAGAACAGGTTGTCAGAATTAGGAGGATAATTCTGCTGGAGTTAAACATGGCGATGTCCGTGAGAGAATGAGTTGTAGGTGACAAGGACACTCCAGTTTTGTCACGTACGCAGAATTAGCTGAATTAAATGTGAGCGTATGCGCCCAATAATTTTTGACATTCAACACAACCTAATCAGTAACATATAAATTAATTGTCACACTCACTGAAGTGCGTGTGATGCATTTGGCTAATCAGATCAGAGATTATGACGCATGTTATCTGCTTGATTGGTTTGTGTAGGAATATAACGTTTAGATTGATTGCACATGGATTGTACTCGATAAATGGAGTGAATATAGCTGGAAATTTGTGAGGCCAAAATTAAGACGTGTATGTGGAATTGTTCCAATTGCATAGTAGGAGATGATAATTAACAAAACAATGCAAGTGAATTATAGGAAACTATGTGGGTATTCAGAACCGTTATTTAAGTATTCTAGTTCCAGTCGCTAGAACTGTGGTTTTAGTTATCATTTAAACTACAGGCATAACGTATAATTATAAGAAGCTGTTCATCTTTCAAGTACATTTTCTCCTTACCTCATAACCCCAGGCAGATGTAACTTGAACGGCAAAATGTAAAAAGCCAAGTAATTCTATCATCTTTTTAAAAGCACCCTTCCATTTGATGCTAAAGTATGTATGCAAAATTTCAATAAGATAAGATTTATTACAATGAATCACCATTTGGTAAGGTCATTCCGGTTCAAGGGCTTGCTAATTACATGATTTATTTTAATATATAAGTAAATTCAATCCAATATTCAATTCATTATTGTATTCTCATTTGATCTAAAGTTATCGCATGTCCAACAAACATATTCCCCGTGTGAGATTTAGTTGGTGGAAAGTAGATTTAATCCATGTGCCCGGTTTCAAGGCCTTTTCCCAAACGCGCTTGAAAAGTTAAACTCATTGTGTTTTTTTCTACTTGAATCAGCTAAAATATTCTTGAGATAAATTGGTTTTAAAGTGTTCTTGTTTTCCTTTATGGTTAACGAACAAACAGGGACCAAGGGAGGAAACGTAGATACTAAAATGAATAGTTAAATATATAATTGACAGTTTGGGACAATATGGAATTACCGTGTTGGATTAATATATTTTCAAGACCGCAATATATTTGTTTTTCGGTATTAGTATATAAAGTTAATATCCTACGTATTTCGGTGTTTACGATTAGTATGTAATTAAAAATAAATTAAACTTCCCAAGGTCCAAGCAAAGGATAATGGTTTTAGCCCAGGTAATTGGGCTTAGGCAAGCACGTAATCTGTCCGTCCGGACGTCTCTCTGCCATGAATGTGTCAGGTGTAAGTCATTAAAGGCTGTTGCTAAAGCTTTGTAAGTTTGCATTCGCGTTCAAAAATCCCCCAGAAATTCAACAGATTGTGTTAATTAAGTCACCAGATGTACTGCATGGCTGCTTAAGTCCTGTAAACTGGATTTTACAATAATATGTGTCATGAGATGATTTTTTAACCATTAAATGTATTAAACTTCAAAGGAATAGTTAGGTTTGTAGCGCCAATATTGGCCTTAGAAGCCGAGATTAAGTATGTTTGTAAGAAGCAGTGATAAGATTGTTCGGGATACTTCTACCCTTTAACGATATCGGATTAAGCTCATATTTTGCATAAATTATAGGAGCAGGAATAAATGTTTATTGTATTGGCAAATATTAATTTTGGAACTTAAGACAAAATTTCTTCGGTACTAAATAACCTTTGGTCCTCTAATTTCATGGTATTGTAGAAGTGATTGTTGCCGTTAGGCAAAGAGACCAATATACTCTGGTCCTTAGCAACGACCGTTTAATTAAAGTATTTACCCTTTCCGCAGCGACAGGAAATTTTCAATGATTTATTCTGCCGATAAATGTCGTAGTGAATGTAGGTCCAGTATGATATTGATATACATTTAAAAGCTTGTAAAAACACTCATAGAATCCTGCGCGTAATAAATTATCTGGGCTTCTAGAATTTGCTTGCCGTAGGTTTATGCCTTCTAATCATACACGTGGGGTTTTTGTTTGCTGTTAGAATTATAAGTAAGCTGACGCCTAACGTCCTTCGTTAGTTTGCTTATTTCTTTCCATCCAAAAAGAGTTGAAAAATATTCTTTTAAACTTTGCAGACATTTATTCACCATCAGCATCAGCAATATCAAAACAGGAAATCTTTAAACTGGTTTGTAGTTTCACAAGGTCTTGGAACCAACTCACATGATGAATATAATTGTAATACTCATTTTTGTACGTGCACAATTATTAACTGCTTGTCCACTTGAATCGACTTTCGCCTACAATTTGGACCAAGCAGTTAATTCAAATCCTGAGTGTCACAAACATTTACTCATCCAGGATACTGTTAGGGATGGAATTTGCATTAAAAGTCCTGTCACTATACGAACTACACCTTCAAGTACCTTGAAATACGACACTGAATTCAGAAATCCAAAGGTTGACTCGTCGATGCTTATTCATAAAGTTAAAGGTATACATTGTGTTTACGTTATAATTCTGCATCTGCAAATGTTCAGTGTTCGGCCTAATGAAACGTATAGTAATTTAGGTTCCGATTATACTGGAATTCTAAACAAAATTACCACCAGTTTCTTTCTGCTAAGAGCCACCCCAAACTCTCTGCTTGGAAGAGAATATTTGCAGCTCGAGTACATTTCATACTTGCTGGTTTTTACAATTCTGACCCCATCAGAACTCCCAATGTTGAATGATTTAGAATATGAAGGAATAGAAAGATTTCATTACGTTGGATTTGTTCTGCTCACAGATTCTGATTTTCGTGCTTCCTCTACAAGACCCCTAAAATTCATAACGCACTACTTCTGCCAAGCATGCGCCCTAAGTAATCAATTATTGCGTTCCAATGTACAATTCAACTTGAATCGACTTAAACATTTTATATCGTTCCTTCAATTGAACCAAGAAAAGGAATTTATTTTTGATAGTGTTGATAAAATTGACTTCATGATATCTGTAATTCGAAGCCAAAGTTCAAGTGGGTCCAGCGTGCACCCGATGCTTCTAGCGAAACCAGTAAGCCTAAGAATAGAAAATACCGAGGACCTGAGGACATTTGCCGACATTTATGCACATCATGTCGTTATGCATAATTGTAATGCAACTGTTGTAACCTGTGCCAAGGGAAATTTCCATTGTGTCCGTGAAAATCGCAACAGAAAAAGATTACCAAAATCTTTAGCAAAAAGAAATAAACGTTTCCTTGCTTATGGTGGGCACTATTATCAAATGAATCTTGAAGAAGAAACACAGTCTTTTCTAACATGTTATGCCAAATCTATTTTTACATTTAGCTTTTACGTGGATCCATTTCAAACTGCGTTATGGGCAGCATTTGTTTCCACGTGTGTAATTATTTCTTTGTTTCTACAATTGCTAATTCGATACAAGTTGAGAGGCGGAAGGACAAGTTTTTCCAGCGCCCTCTTTGTTGTCGCTTCTATGACAGATGATTCCTGTGGAACTCCTCAGTGGCTAAGTAAAACTACAGCATTCAGACTTAGTTTCGGACTTTGGTTTTTGGTTTCTATTGTTTTGGTGAACGCTTACAGCGGAGTGCTGATTTCAAAAATCTTGTTGCCATTTGCCACAGAATCTGTGCATACGTTTTCCGACATAGCAAACATTCACTTTAATTCTACAAATATCCACCGAAATCTACTGTGGTGTAAGTTGTATTTCAGTAGAAAATATGATAGCAAGGCTTCATTACTTTCTGTTGAAAATATGCCAACAAGAAAGCTGGACAAAAAGAATGACTTTCTTATACTTTCACCAGTTTTGAAATATTACTCTCGTTTTTCTTCTGACAGATGTAACACGTCGGAAAATGAGTACCTGATTTCAAATTTTTTTTACAAGATACATGAAATTGGATGGAATCGGCAGTTTGATTGCAAAAACGCTGTGTTCAAAAATACGAGCCATCTTAAAGATTTAATTGCTACCCACAAGCGAAATAAACTGGATGCACCTAAACACGAAATTCGGATGGAGGAGTCGCTGTTTAACCTTTTTCACCCATTTCACAGCGGCACTCCCCAAAAGGCCCTAAACCTGATTACAAGAGACTCAAAGACAAGAGAGTGTGGAATGAAGAGCTACGCAGAATATTCGTATTTCTTGGAACAAGAAATTGTCAAGTGTGGAAGAACGGTGTTTGTTGATAATCAACAACGACGTTCTGTTGGAAGCGGAATATTTAAGGAAGAACTATCCACGGATGCGCTTTCATGTCTCCGAACAAATATTTCATATTCGTCGGTCTTTACGGTTCGGCAATTTTGTGAGAAACTCATTGTTTCTGAAGGACTTAAAAATCCTGATAGCTAGCGGGATATACTTTAGAGTCGTTAGTTACTTGGGGTCATACAAATATAACGTTAGATTCAACTACACGAAATTGAGTACTGAGTACCAAAAGAGCACAGAAAGGGTTTCTCCACTTAAAATCACAGGCAAAATTCAAACATTGTTTTATATCGCTTCAGCAATGTTTGTTCTTTCCACATTTTTAGTGATTTTGGAGATGTCTATTTATTTGCGACGAATGGCATTGATAAGAATTAGGAACACTCAGAAGGCGACCAATGTTTTTGTAATAGTTAAGGGTCGAGTTACAGAAATGCTAGATAAATAGTGAATAGTCTTTCATCAAATTATTTTGCGCTGAAAAGTTTCCGAATTTTTACGCATTAATTAGTGCACGTACAGTTGTCCCATTTTGATAAAAGCAGATTTGTAAACACCGTCTAGTAAAAATTTTTTAACCATGTACCAGCAGGAAATCATTGATTTGTCTATTTATTTTCAAACGCTTAATTTCTTATAACTAGCTTTTTTGCTGAAGTAAATTATTTGTAGTGCAAATAAGGCGATTTTAAAAGAGAGTTTTAGTTTTTTATAATTTAGGATTTATAAACATCTTGTTCCCCTTTAGTAGATAAGAAAGCAAGAAAATATTATTATACTACCTTGTTTATTACAGTTTATTAAAATATTCGTCTTTCTACACGGATTTGAATTCAACTAAATGACTCAGCATCCATTAAATATTCTACATGTGATAATTACATCATATTTCTTAAAGCAATGAAAGTCGTGATTAAGATGTTAAACACGCTGAAGATGGCACCTCCTGCTCCTGATGGTACAAATGGTGAGGGAGGACCTGGCCATAAGCCCTCGAGTTCTTTTTTGCATTCAGGATCGTTAATCCCCGGCTCCTGTGCACAATTGGCGATGTTTTCACTATTGCAATTCTGTATTTAAATATTTGCAATTGTATTACGTATATACACATGTTGCATTATAGAACGTAATAGATAAATTCCTTACCATAAAAGCTATGTTACCAGCGCATCTGAAATAATTTTGAAGCTTTGGTTGAGTTTCACTGTTCCAAATTTGTTCAAATAGATCGTTAAGTAAGTCTCGCAGGGAGTTTAAGCTAACAGGGTCTCCATTCATCGTCACCGTACCCTTATCACTAACAAATGTTACCCCAAGGTCTAAATCAAGCTTAGAAACTTCGATTGTCTCTGTGTTGCAGGTTCCTGTTGCATTCAAGCTGGCTTTCACACCGGTTAGCCCAACTTTCACGTCGGTTCCAATCAGCTTAATCAGATTGACATTGAATTCTGGAGTGTGATAGCCAAAGGTGAAATTAAAAGATGGAATTTCTACTGAAACACTCGGAAGCTCTCCACTCCAGCTGAGCAGAGTGTTGCCTGGTGCAAAGCCACAAGAGTACTCAAAGTCAGTGTAGTTCAATTTCGAAAGTCCTGTAACAATGCCATTGCTGCAAAAAATATATAAAAACAAAATACGTGTAACCTAATTTTATTAGCACCTAAAATTAAATAGTGTCTCCTTACCCCCATGTCAGATCACCAGACATATTCAGATCATTTATTTCAAGGTGTTCGGAACCACCTTCAAATAGGAGCGGATCATCGAACTGTTCTACCCTTAGCATGGAGGGACTTCCTAGTGCCACAGCGTGTTTAAATAGTTTTCGAATTACCCCATGAACATTTTGAACTAAATCGGTTTCTAATATTGAATACAAGTAATTAGTAAGGGATTTATTGTTTCATTTTTGATATTTGGATTTTTGCGTAGTATTTAATTACCGTCGATTTTCAAAGCTGGAATTTCCACAGAAGCCTCTGAGAAGGAAATGAGAGCTCCTACAACTAAAATAACGTTCGAAAAATTCATTTTGGAAGTTGATTTTTACTGCGTACTGATATTGTCCGATGAGAAGTCTCGACTGCCAAAGTAATTAATTGAGTGTGGAATAGATCATGCACAGGACAGTAATGATCTTATCAATAATTTCAAACCTTGTGGTCTTTGCTGGCTGTTATCTTCGGACATGGAAAAGCCATTTAAGTATTGGGTCATCAATAATCATTTAAATTGTGTCGCTGAGGATGGAATGTGGCAAATGATTTCCAGAGTATTCATACTGGACGTTAAATGGGCAGATAAGACTCACACACAGAAAACGTACAGCCCTGGCCCAAAAGTGTTACTTCTGATTAATTCTGCTCGCTTATTGATAAGCTCCTGTTTGGACGAGTAATTGATAAGATGCACACAATACATTATACAACCCAATTGCGTTTGTTATTAATTGGTTGTACAATCTGCAGATTACAATTGCAGACGCAATTTACCATGCCGACTCTGTTCTCACACGATTCTCTTGATTGTACAAAATTAATTGCAACAGGTGCTCCCTATATTGATCTGGTATGACGATCTGAGTCGCATTCCAATGTTCAAGATCAAGATGTAAATACGCAAGCAAACCAATGACGATCCCATGGATGTCAAAAATTAAAATAATTCTATGGCGACTTCTGTCCACTAAGAAATAATTATTTCAATATGATTTAGTAATAAAACCTCCAAAGCAATGTTAATTGCACACTTCCAACAGTTCTAGTACATGGGTTTAGTTCGGCTGTTCCATACGTGGCCAAAACGGCTGTTGAGGGAGTCTTTTATGTGGATTAAACTAACATCATTTCGATTAAGCGTTACGTCACCATCACCAAGTGTTTTAAATTTTAGTACAATAATGTCAAAAATGAGACCAGTAAGTGTGACTTCCCCACTGTCACATGTTCCTTCTGCCTTTACACTGATTGCTACATTGTTATTTTCAGCTTGAAAGTGTCTGCCAATCGATAGAATCGTGTTTATCTTCAATTCTGGTCTTAAGACGACGAGTTGCGCAGCTACGCGAAGAGATTTTCGAAATTGTCCTTAGTCTTTTGTCGAATTTGGTGTAGG
>JAQGAD010000985.1:0-25042 GCA_034696625.1 Isotomurus palustris
AATTAACATGGGTGTAACATAGGGAAACAATTAACATGGGTGTAACATAGGGAAACAATTAACATGGGTGTAACATAAGAACTTTACTTAGAACTTTCTTGGCGTATTTCATAAGCGCACTTTTATTTACCTTCTTAGAAATCGTATTTGTGTTATTTGAATTGGAGTCCCCAGATTGTTTGCTTATGTATCAGATAACCAGTAAACTTAACTTGCTTACAAACTTATTATTTTTAATTATCCCTTTCTTGGCGTTTATTCATCGTCTGGGTATCTCGTGGATTGTGTTCTTTTCTGAGGTGTATTGCGTTTGGTTGAAAATTATGGTTGATAAATTTAAATTTCTGTCTCATGTGTCTCTGTAACTGGAACGTGACATTAATTGATTTCTCTTCATTCATGCAGGATTTGCTATTCACTTTCTCGTCTTTAATGGTGCTGGCACGATTTCGAGACAAACATTGATCAGCAAATAATTTTAAACGTTTTTGATTGATGGGACAAACTATAAACATTTCAGCTGAATTCTTTACGCATTACAATTTTAGTATTTGAATTCAGAAAACAGAAATTAATTATCTGCTGATTTAAGTTTAAGCTGATTCCAATTAATGACTAAATTGGCTTCTGTGTTGTTTATTAATTAGTTTCTATTACATTCAATATTAGCTTTAGGTTGTGGTGCAGTTTACACAGTTATTGAATTACATACAAAGCATTCTTTTGTCCCATTGGATTCATAGTTTTTGTTCACACGACAAAAATTAACAACAATGTTGTATTTTGACTGCGTTATATTACATTGAAATATTTAATGTCACTAGTTGTATTGAATTCTAGTTTAGTTTGCTTCAAGTCAGTTGAGTTTGGAAGACACGGTGTGATTAAGATTTGATATGAAAATGAAATGTGAGGTCAGTCTTCGTCGCAGCAGCAGCAGAGAAGAT
The DNA here is from genome assembly GCA_034696625.1 of Isotomurus palustris. NCBI lineage: Eukaryota > Metazoa > Arthropoda > Collembola > Entomobryomorpha > Isotomidae > Isotomurus > Isotomurus palustris. Next base: position 948 of record JAQGAD010000985.1, read on the forward strand.
TTTTAACCCAGCAAACCATGTCACGCATACATTCGCACAGGCAGATTGCAATGCAGCAAAAGATGAGAATGCAAGCAGCCACGCTTCCCAAAATGATTCCAACGATGAGACCTTTCGAAGGTCCCTTTTCATCCGCCTCAGCACGAAATTTCTCCTCGTCCAAAAACTTCCTGGAATCGTGTACCACGTTGTCGTAGAACTTCCTGTGGGACAGTTGACAGTCAGAACATCTTTGATAGAATTCACTGTGATGTCATTTTATGAGGTCACACTTACCCATCCCAACTTTCGTATGGAACTGCATTCCGTCCACGTTGAACTTCTGGTTGAGATCTTTTGAGTCTTTTGTGAGGAGACGCCTCAGTTAAATAGAAACCTACGAAAAGCCCTGCGAGGACGCTGGAAGCTAAAATCAACTTACTTTGCTTCATAATTAATTAGTAATTAATTAATTAGCGATTAATTATACCATTTTATTGTCAATTGGGTGCAAGTCTTAATGGACAGGTAAATAATAAATAATAATTCCAAGGAATTTGAATGACAGTGGGCAGGAACCACCTGAGTGGTTATCGATTTTGTGGTGGTGCTTATCTTTTCCTTATCAGAGCACACACCTCTTATTTTTATCTAGAGTAAATATTGAACGAAAGTAGAGCAAATATTATTACTCGTGTGATGGGCTACTGTTGATTTAATCATCTTTGACTTGAGTGTGCTGAGGCTGCTATACAATAATAGATTACAAGGCTTGAGTTAATTAAATATTTAATTAACGAATTGTAAAGGTGACCGATGTGAATCATGAATAATTAAGACTTAATTATTAATTAACGCAGAGGAGGAGATTAATAAGGGAATGTGTTTGGTTTATTGGAGAAAACAAACTTAACAGATTGAGTTCACTACGTAAGGCACCACTATATTATGAGTTCTATGCGACTATTAATTAATAATTAATTAAAATTAATGAAGTACCTTGATTAATTAAAAGCTTTGGTTTAAGTGTGTCTTTGTGCACTAAGGTATATTGTTTGTCTATAAGTTGATGTCTCTATAGAATATTAATTAACAGGTTGTGATTAAGTACGAAGGTAATTATTAGGTTGGATTGGTTCGCAGGGTTCACTACGGATGCGACGCTCTAGTTTCTCTGTCCCCAAACTACGAAGGAACGAGAGAGTCACTACATCTTTGACGACGGCAGAGACGATCTACAAGCAAAAAAAACAAAATTTTGGAATAAAATGGAAATTTTCAGGAATTTTAAGGAATTTTGGGGATTAGTTGGGGAATTTTGAGATTAGTTGGAGCGGTACATGTGTTCTGGGTGGTTTCGGATCGCCTCGATTATTTGTGGGGGCTTCAGTTCTCCGATGCAGATGTTGTGGACGGCTGTGAACAGTGGGAACCTGCGAAGAGTTGAAAGATTATTAGAATTTAGAATATAACATTATAGGGATAGGGTAGAATTATTTCAAATATTAGTGTTGGAGAGATAAAGAAATAGCTACTTGGTCTCAAGTCCACGTGTCTTGAGCATGTGGTTGACCTCTGCGGCAGTCATGGGTCCTTGCAGACGTTGACCGTTAAGCATTTCCTTCTCCAGGTCTTCGAAGGACTGGAATTCGAATTTAATTTGAAAATTTTAAGAAATTTGGATTTGTCTTTATGAAAACTTGAATTTGAGGGTACCTTGCCAGTCTTGACGAAAGCTTCGGAAACCTTTCGGTTCCTTCCACCGTAGCAGGTAGTGATGAGGTCAGCTACACCGCAGCTTTCAAGGAAGGTTGACAGTTGGGCTGACGCACCGTAGAATTCCTGGAGAGAGATCAGTCGAGGTTAATGAAGAAGATAATTAATTAATTAATTGGTTAATTAGTTAAATAAACTGACTTGGGAAAACGCGACCATTTCCATAAGTCCCAAGCGAATCACAGCCGCCTTAGTATTGTCTCCGTAGCTCAAGCCATCGATGAATCCCGCACCGACAGCCACGATATTCTGTAACCCAAGATATTCAATAAGATCAAGACTTCCAGTACTTTCAGTGACCTCCTGACTTACTTTAAGGGCTCCACACATCTCCACAGTCTCCACATCCTTCACAACGACCACACGGAAATCATCCGTTTGAATGAGTTTGTGTAGAATCTTTCCTTGCTCTTCGTCATGAGCTCCTGCAAGCAGATTAAATAAAACGATGACCTTGAACTTGTTTGTGATCTTCAGCCTTGACTCACCAATCGTCGTCTCACTGAACTTTCCATCTGCAATTTCTCCAGCAAGATTTGCGCCCATCAACACATTACACGGAATGGAGAGCAGTTTGGTAATTATGTGAGAGATAAGTTCGATTCCTCCTCCTTCCGCAACGTCAAATCCCTGCGGAGTTATTTCTCATTAAGCGGGGATCTTTGATGACCTTCTAATTAATTTAATTAAAGATTGAGTTACTTTGATGAGACTGAGTCCAACAGCTCCAGGTTTCATGTGTCCTACGAGCGGAGCACACGTGTGTTTGATGAACTGATGAGGCAACACGAAAATTAGGATATCTGCGTCCTTCCCCGTCTCCAGTACGTCTGGAACTGCGACCTTTACACAAACACGAGGTCAAGGTTAAAGGTTATCTCTATCCCTTCCACACTACAGTGACAGTAACTGGTTTCTCACAATGTTATCGGGTAGTTTGTGACCAGGAAGGTACTTAATATTCTCATGGTCTTGATTAATGGCTTCAGTCAACTTCCTCCCGTTCACGATTTCCTCGTACACGTAAATCTTCACGATTTCCTCAAAGACATCGGGAAAGGCGCGTGTGTTGGCTCCAACTATCTTTGCTATCGCTGAGCCCCTTCAAATTAATTAAGGACCTTTAGTTTAATTCTCCTTAGCATTTAAATTAGTATTTAAGTAATTAATTACCAGTTTCCGGAGCCAATGATACACACTCGTTTCTTGGTAGACATTATTGTTCTGCAGCAGCTGCTGTGAAATTGAAACTGGAGACAGAAGACGACGGAGGGTTTAATCCGGAAGAAGAGCCTGCTGACAGATTAAGGACACACGACCGGTGAACTTAAGTACAACTTCTGCTTAAGCACGACCAAACGAAGACTGACTGAGTGAGGTACGAGACTTACTGTAGTTAATTGATTGAATGAAATATGAAAGTATTAGCCACCAAGGTCAGATAACGCGAATTGATTAGCACACCCGGATAAACACACACTAAACTCACGACTACATTAACTTCACTACAGAACTAATGTAAAGTTGGACAGCCAATCGTTAATAATGTGATTTTGCACACCACCACCAAATAAACTAACACTAACACTGGATCTCCTCTGCATTTGATTTTGAACCTACTCGCTTACTTCAACATTCTTTTTATATCATTTGTTGCTTGCTTAAGGGCAGAGCAAACAAACACAATTAATTTTATTGGACAATGTGGATGTGTGTCTCTGTGTCTGGTGTGTGTTTAAGTGTGAAGGAGACACACACAGGAGAGAAGCCAAATCGACTCGGGAGTCGAGGAGAAGAGAGACACATGGTTGATGCTTAAGTGGGTAGGGATGCACATTAAGGCTGAACACATGGAATTCAGAGGAGGGATATCAATATCATCACTCCTGCATGCATGTTGAATTGAATGCATTAAGTTTTAGACTGAGAGTGGAGAGATTGCGGGGAAGATGAGACGTGGGTTTCGAATGGGAGGGAGTTGGGAGGACGCGGGAAACGGCTGGTGGGTTATCATTAAGGGACGAAGATAAGGTTTAAGGATTAAAGATAAGCTGAGGGTATTTTTTGAAGGTAGGAGGAAAGGAAGGAAGTGTTGGGATTAAAAATTTGATGGGAATTTGGAGGAGTGAGGAACAAAAAGGGAGAGAAAAGTGAGACGATTGCCCGGATGAGCTTCGGTGGTCCGGAGTGCAGGCTTCAAACCTGTAGGTGTTTCACGACACAGGGGTTCGATTCCTCCTTACGGGCGACACTTAATCACTTTTTGCACATGCTAATAAGGTCACAAGTGCTATAGGCTATTGCTTGATGATTTTATTTTCTCTATTTGATAAGGAACACAGTTGCACTCTTAACTTAACCTAAGCTTTACCCTGTATGACGTCCATTTGACTATTCTCTCTCGAGTGTTTGACTCACAGCGAAGAAATGCACCAGAAAGTTTCAAAGTTACAATCAACCAGATAATTAACTAATTACTAAAGTTAATTATCAGATAACTTAGCACGTACAAACATTAACAAAACAAATAAGAATGGCAAGGAGGCAGTAAATGTAGAATAAAAATTTAAAAATTTCTAGTATGGCAAAATGGCAATATTACTGGAGTTTTCATGTTAAAAAATGTGAGGAGATATAAAAAACCTTTAACCTCATAAGCTCAGGCCTACCATCCTCCAACGGGGATACTGGGATTCGTATAAATGCTTTGATAGGTTTTGTGTTGTTCCATGAGGTTAATTAAAAATGGGTCTTCTTTGGAATGTTCCCAAATGACGAATTTCTTGCCCATCATCATATGCGGGGTGACGTGACAATGTGCCAACCACACGCCAGGATTGTGTGCAGCGATACGAACTGCAGCCCATCCGCACCACGCGCCGTCCACGTGTTCACCAACAGTTTGATTGGAATACACTGTGACGCTATCTCGGAACTGGTACTGCGTTTTTCCAGAGTCAATGTCAGCTTGAATACGCGCTCCATCTACTACGGGATCGTATCTGCAATTTAATTAAAATTATGGTAATTAAGTTAACTGTGTGTGGGAAGCAAATGATTAATTATGGTTTAATTAACTAATTAAGTACCTGTTCGGACCTTGCCCCACAACGTAAAACGAGTGTCCATGAATATGCCACGGATGGCTGAAGCAAAAGCTGCCTGTCCTTTGATTCTGGAACACAAACTGGATATTCTGTCCCTCCTCAATTTCGTATACTTGATTAACCTGGGAGATATTTATTTTCGCTGTCAACTGTTCGAAGTACGGAATCTTTGGTTCATCGAAGTAGTGACCGTTCAGAAGGTAAACGTGTCGTTGTCCTATGACCGCCTCAAATACGTCGACAATCCACTCCTTGTCGATAACTTTGGGAACAGCGTAGACATCAACCTGTCCTAATTCGTAATTCGGCTGGAGTTCATCAACAATCCAGCGGTCCATTTCCAAGAAAACCATTCCGGGGACGGGAACTCGTCTCACTTCATTCAGCGCGTTGACTTTGACCTGAGGATCGTCTAGACTGAGAATAGCGAGTCCATTCAGAGGACCCGGGTATTCCATATGTCTGCACGAGATCCAGAACTCTCCTCCCGGAGTATCGGAGAAGTTCTTCATGGTGATGATGAGCGAGTATCTCTGTCCTGGAGAAATGATAAGCCTGTCACTCTCCACAGGCTTCGTGTAGATCCCATCCATCTCGATAACAGTGAAGGTGTGTCCACTAATGTTGCACGAGAGGAGAGAATCCGAGGCAGCGTTTATAAACCGAAATCTGTAGCGTTTTCCGGGTTCTACGGGAGTTATGTCGTATCCCGCGTCTTTGGGGGTGGTCAAGTCTTTTGTGGAAATTGCGGGGAGGCCTCCAAAGGCTAAGGAACTATTGGGAGCGTCCCACACTCCAAAGGACCTCCCGTTTATCGTCAGACTGTTGATGATTGTCGGGTAGGAATGGATTGGCCCCGAAATTCGGTCGATAAGCTTGTCCAGGCTTTCGTGGTAGACTCCGTTGAGGATGAACATCTTATCTGAGTCGTACTGATAAGCTGGAGGGAAGGCGGAGTAGGTGGAGGGATTGTCTTCGATAACCAAAGGGCCGTAGAGCCAGACGATGTCCATTTCTGTGTGGGCGTGGTAAAAGTAGGTGCCCACTTGAGGCCACGTGTTAATTTCGTAGGTGAAGGAGGAGCCTGGAGGAATGGGGGACTGGGTCACGTGGGGAACTCCGTCGGAGAGGAAGGAGCGGCGCTGGTGGAGGCCGTGGAAGTGGATTGTGAGGGGCGTGGGGAGGTCGTTGGTCACGTGGACGATGAGGATGGCGTCGCAGGGGAGGCGGAGTTCGGGACCGGGTGATTGGGAGTTGAGGAGGAGGGCTGGTTGGGCGAAGTTGTCGGGGGAGATGAGACCTTTGGAGGCGGTGAGGTGGTAGGTCACGAGGGTCTTGTTTCCTACGCGGGTGATGTTGGGGGTGGAGGAGGAGGGGCGGCCGAATTCGGTGGGTGGGGGTTGGGGTTTGGAGGAGGAGGCTTTTGGGGGTTTCTTGAATTTGGGAGGTTTCTTGGAGTGGATGTCCATTGGGGAAATGGAGGGGGACTTTCTAAGGAGTCCGTCTGAGGGGGGAAGGCTGGGGGAGAATGGGGAGTTTCTGAGAAGTCCGTCTGAAGGGAGGAGTCCTGGGGAGCTTTGGAGGAGCCCTTCTGAAGGGAGTGGTCCTGTGGGGTCGATGGGAGGTGCTGGGATGTCCTGGAAGACTGGAAATGAGTAATTAACTAATTAAGTAATTAATAAAATGCTTAATTGCACATTCTTTTTACTCACTGGCAATCCATAAGAGGAACGGGATGAGTCCTGCACACAAAGCTAGGGCTACTGATTTCCACGAGAACCTTTTAAGCACACAAGAAAGATAATTAAAGACTTTGTTAATTACTAATTACTAATTAATAAGTTGGAGTATGCTTTAATAGCTTTGCTTACTTGGTGAGGTAGGAATTTCTGATGTGAGTGTGGAAGTCATCGTCTGTTCCCAACAGACGCTGACTCTCTCGCTCCCTGAACACCATCCTGACTTACGAAGTAGAGTTTTTGAACTGGGTTTTATGAAGAAGAATAAGTTTCTTGGAAATCTAGAAATAAGCTAAGAAGGAGGACATTTCGGTCGGATGGATGGCGGAGACACTGGGAGACTAAAGAAGAAGTAAAAGTGAGTTACACAATCAGACTAACCTCTGCGTATTACTTAATAAGAAGGAAGGGTTACTGGAGATGATGTGACACTGAAGCTTAACACGAGGGAGCTGACAAAGCCCCTCTGGGCTTCTTTTTTCAATGGACAAGGTTTGTTGTAAGTTGGTTGTTGGCTTTGGCTGTGCTGCTGAGGAATCCAATCCAACCGACTGGACTCGTTCGCCTTGAGTTGCGTGCAAAGAAGCCACACTAACTTTTTAAGGAGAGACGAGACAGGTAATTGGAGAGTTGGAAGAACAGGAGGTTTGGGGGTAAAAAATGCAGTTCTCATCACTCAGGTAGAGAGTAGAGACGAAAGCAGTTATAAAAGAAAAGATAATCTCATCTCTCTCTCTCGTTTGCTAATAATCAAGTTTGAAGAGTGAAGGAATGAAATTGGAGTCGAATGTGGAGATCGAGTTGCGTCTGATGAACTTGAAGAACTTGTCACATGTCACTTGACAACTTGACACGCAAAAGTAGTGCTGAGTGTCAACTCATCTGTTGTCGTCCCTGTCTGCTTGCCATAATTGCTGTGTGAAATCTATACACTTTATTTATGCAAGTTTGTTAATCTTTGGATGGTTGGACTCTTAACCTGATGGGAAGTGATTGACTGTAATTAATTGACAACATTGGGAATGAGTTTAGACTTAAAATTTAAAACAACTCTGTGTGTTGGTTGGTGGTTTAATGTTTTCTCTTGTGTATAAAATCTATAAAACACTCGGTATATTCTCTTAAAGGTAGTTTGTAAGTTAAAGGGAGGTTGTACTTAAGTTTAGTTAAGTGTATAAAGCTAACAGTAGAGAGATTCCGTGTGTAAGATTCAACGGAGACTAACTTATGCTTAAAAATGGTTTACTGGTTGATGGACGGAAAGATTCGTTCTTATTTGTTGGAGATTCCTTTCTTGTGCGCAGTCTGGTTTTCAAATATTAAAAGTAAGTAGAGATGATGGACGGAAGGGTATTTTGTATTTGGTAGAGATTAATTAACTACACTCGTAGTTGTAGCTTAAGCTGCTAAAGGTCATGGCAGGTCAGTTGACGCAGGGAAAGTAGACTTAAACATTCTCGTCCCAATAGAAGAGTGTGTTTTCAGTGTACGCTTCCGGAAGGAGGTCCAATGTGGGCGACTGCTTCTCCATGATCACTTGGTAGACGGAGAACACAGCGAGGAATATGTAAATCTACAAATTAATTAATTGGAGTAATTAAGAGACATGTATGTGTATCATTAAATTAATTAATCGTATGTCTTACGTGATACGCCATCCACAAGAATAAACACATCATGGCGAATATTTGATCCAGCTGTTCCAGAAATAGAATTAATTAGTTAATTAGTTTAATGTTTAATTAAGCGTTTAATTACTGACATAAATGTAATAGTCGAATAGCCAGTGGAGGGCGAAGTAAAGTTGGGTGATGAGGATGATGAACATTCCGATCATCCAGGGAAGCATCCACCCGCGGACCTCCACGCGCACCGCGCGAACCAGGAGGAATGCCGACGCTCCCCACGCGAGGAAGAACAGGAGAGCAAATCCCCCAACAATATATGTTGCTGCAAATATTCATTTTAATTATGTTTAATCAATCAAAGCTTGATTAAATTAATTGAAGGCTCAGAAGGCTTCTACTCTTATTGCTTACATCCACTAAGGTCGGTTTCGAAATATGGCATGTACGGTGAACTGGACTCTCCTCCGTTCATTACGTAACACGTGTAAGTGATTGACACGAAAGAAGCCATCTGGAATGGAGTAGAAATTTATTTATTTATTTAAATAAATGCTTTTTGTGGAATTATGAGTAGGTTTTTGAAGGTTTTTGAAATTCCTGTACAGTTTATTTGGAAACTTACGACAGTGTAGAAGGCGATGGGGGTTATGGCCTTGTGAATTTCATCGTAGTAAAAACAAGGAGTCCAGAATGAACTTAACACGACCATTTTAAATGGGGAATAAATAAGGTTAGTGGAATGTTTTGATGGGAAACGAGGTGAGAGAGTTAAGTTAATTTGTCCAGTGGAGGAAAGGAGACAGGTGTGTCCCGCTGTAAGAAGCTATGAACTCATAAGGAGTATTAATGAGTGTGTGCCAGGTGAGGCTTAAAGCTGGCAACAGGTGAGTCAGAATCGGAGTTGGTTTATTTGTAGCTGGGGAAAAGGAGAATCGCTGTGCCTGGAATTGCTGGAAATTTTCTTCTGGTTCTGGACACCTTTTATTCGGAAACTGACTACTTGATCTTAAGTAAATGGGATTGAACAGGACTGGTTAATTAGTTAGCCAAGAATAAGGCTGAGTCGGAGTTGGACACATTTATACTTTTTAATTAGTGGAGTTTTTATTAACTGGGAGTAATTATGCGCTCACTGAATAGTTTACACGTTAACGTTAATTACTTGGAATATTTTAGGAATATTTAATTGTAAAAAATAGGTTAAATTGATTGTAACAATTAAAATTACTCACAAAACTTTCCTCTCTACATTTGCAACAATTGAAGATGAAAATTATTCTTTGAGAACTTCTTTTTGAATGCTCTCAATTGTTGTCTAATTTTAATAACCTAATAATTGTGGAGCTAAAGGGTATTTTTTAGAAGAAGGACAATGAATGAGACTAATCTTGAAAGAATTTCGATGAGATCGGCATTCTGCGAAAACATAAAACATAAAAATATTGTGAATTTAAATTATCGAGCAAATTAAAAATATATATATTTACGCACGAGCTCTATCCAATTTAGAGCTGAGAGAAAGGCGGAGACGGTTAAAAAATCATCGGACGCAGGTTCTGCCGATTTGAAACCTGGAAGTGAAACGAAAGTTGAAGCACGGCAGTTATGATGAGTATTTCGTGGAACTCCATCTAATAAATGTCTTGGTTTAGTTTATGATTTAAAAGGTTAGTTGAGTAATTTAGACTATGCAAAATTTTTGAAATACGAAATTGCGTGAGCTTGTGAATGAAGAAATGATTTTTAGTTTTAGGGCGTTTTTTATTTAATATTTTAGGCAACACAGGTAGACTCAGCTTTTATACTTACTTAAATGAAGTGAGTAACACGGAACTCTCCGTCCATCTGCAAGTTGGATACAATAATTAACATAATTATTATGTTAACTACCTTCACGATTTTTAAGAATCTCCGAGACACACATGCACACGGTGATAGCTAAGAGGGTGTTGTGTTTCAATTATTACAGAATTCCGGCGCAATTTATTGTGTTGCTAAATTGAAGCCCGTCTTAAAAAATTAAGGATGCGCTATGGTTTCAACTTTAATCCGTCTTGAATAAAATTTCATTATGTTCTGCTGAGGAATTCAACCTTAAGGAAAATAAGCTACCTTTACACAATAATATGATATGATAGCAATATACTTTATTCGATACCTTTTACTTGGAATCTAACGCCACATTTATAACTTTTTGAACACATAAATCAAGAAACTGCTTTGCATGGATATCATTTGCTCGTGGCTTGTGGAGCTGAAACGCATCGCACTCTTCGACAAGTTTCTTGACTTCCTCAACTCCAACAACCAACACAGAAGAGTAAGGTGACTCATTAGGACCTGAGCTGACTTGTAGAGGAATATTGTAGGATACGCATTTAAGGGCTTTCCATCCGAATTCCGACCATTTGCTGTTGCAACATTCTTTGTACTTTAGGGTCATTCCGTAAATGAAGATTCGTAAGGAGACCTCAACTATCAAATCTTCCGTATTCTTATCTTCACTATCTACGCTAAAGGATAAGCGACGCAGTACAAAACTTTCATCCTTGCTCTTCACTTTCTCGGCTTCTATAAAATTTGCACACAGAAGATTGGTGAGTACGCGTTTGCTCGTCAGTTTTGCGAGTCCTGGAAATTTTTTAAACATCTCCTGTGCGCTCCCAGTTGATTGGTTGAGGGAATAATCCAAATCTATAAAGATAGTAATATCTGGTAAAGAATATAAAAAGTTAAAACACAGAATTTTTACTCACAAAAAGGCTTGTGGAGTATCTCGGAATCGGAAGGGGAATGTTTGATTTTTTGTTCTGCGTCTTGCACTTTGTTTTTAGCTGTCACTTCTCGGGGATTTTGAAAAGTCCTTAAGCCACAGGAAACGGGAGAGCCTTGATTGACGATGACAGATTTTTTATTCTGGTGTAACACATTTTCAACATATTTTGACGCTTGTTTTCCTTCAAAAATTGAACTTTCAATTACTGCAGGGTAAAAAGGATTCGTGTTTAGTGTTTAATTAAGGTTAAGTTTAAAGGGGCGTAGGATTAGTTGAGGTAGTTTTCAATGGTCGCAGTAAATGATTGGACAAAGCATTACCTGTGGGATTTAAGTAGGTCATTTTCCTCTTTCCCCGACAGCTACTTATCACTGAGACTGGAATACCAAGACCAACCGGTTTGGGTCTGAAATCTTTTTGAATCGTTTCCTTCTCCGTGGCTGTGATGAATTCTTCGTGATTTGGGACTTTTCGTTCGTAAATAAGTTGAATTTCCCCATCGTCCTGGGCCATCTGAGGTTTTTTATTTCGTGCGTTCTTTGTCAATGGAGAGTGAACTAGTGGATTGGGAGAAAATTCGACGCAGGCTGAGCTTGGGATTTTATTGGAATGTACAGAGGATTCGTCTGCTTCCAGCGTGGTGATTTGTTTTTGTTTTTGTGGTTGTTGTTGTTCATTCATCTCTGTAAGATTTGGGAGAGATGAGGTTTGTTCGTTCATTTCTACGTTGTCTATTTGAGGTTCTTCTGGAGACGTGAAACTGTCTTGAGGAAAAGTCGGATCGGAATCCTTTTCGGTCTTAGTGACACTCACATGGCAATGAGGTCGTTGTTGCAGCTGAGATGCTTTGGACGCAAACAAAATCTGAATGTCATCGTCACTTTCATAATTTGTTTCCACTGGAGTTGTTTCATTTAATTGAGATTTTTTGTTAGGAGGAGGTAAGCTGGTATCATTTCTTCCTACCATATTATTCAAGTCGTTAACTTGTGGACTCTCTGGAGATACAACTTCCACATCTCGAACTTCTTTTGCAGGAACAGGTTGAGAAATATTGGGGATGGTTATCTCATTTTCTGCGTCCTTTGGGGAAGGAGGCGTTGGAATATCTGATGGCACTGGGCTACGCTGTTGATTATGTTGGACACTCTGTGTATCACTGACGGATGCGGAGGAAGGTGCATTCACAGATGTTGAGGTGCAAGGGACTGTGAAGGTGGACGTTATCACGGGATGAACTAAATTGAGTAGCCAATTATTAGGGCAAGGTTCTGAAGTCACAGGAGTTGGACAACGGGAACGAATCGCAGGTTCAGAATCACTGGAAAAGGTAACAAGATCGTTATTTCCGAGAGCATTGTTCTCTGATGTTGGAGTGTTTACTGTGGATCCATGGACTTCGTTATTGACTACGGGAATGTGGAGAAGAGATGCGTTAGATTCCACAGGATTCTCTTGGACGATGGAACAAAGCGAGTTGCTAGATGAATTGTTGTCGCCTGAATTGCATTCTAAGGAAACTGCAGTCGCTGTAGAAGACTCGTTAGTTAATTCAGTTTGTTTTGTAGGAGGATGAATTTCGTTGGAAGTGTCTAGCGATTTCTCCAGTTGCATTTGAGTAGTAAATCCCAAAACCAAAGCAGAACTTTCGCTCGTTTGTTTTGCCTTTTTTGAAGGGCTCGTGGAATTTCGTGAGTTTGTTGGCTTTGAAGTAGATGAGTTTTCTTCGGACTCAGACTCACTTGAAGTTGACGAGACAATCGGTTTTGCTGGTCTACTCTGTTTAGCTTTAGTTCTTGGGGAAATGAAGTTAAAAGGTTTGAGGCCCAAGAAGTTTGTGTAGCTGTTGAAAAGGCATTGAATCAGCGACTGGTCAGCTTGAGAAATGAACATTCTGGGGCGTCTTGAAAGGTTTGTGGAACCTCCGAAGATGTTAAAAGAAGCTTCAAGTCCCTGCGATGGAATTGGGAGTGAAATTTGGATGCGACAAAGTTTAGTGTAGTCGATGGAAAGTCCCGTTGGACGGGAGAAGTCTTGTGGTCTTGTGGTTTGGTTTGAATTTACACTTAAGGGAAGAATGTTACTCTCGTCAAAATCAACGCTGAGCTGATGGCGAGGGAGTTCGAAGTGAAACTCTTCGATGTGTTGCCGTAATTGGATGCTGATTTTGAATGAATGTGAACAGTAGGGACATTTAGTTCGTTTCTGGGACGGAGGAATTTTGTGTACTCTTCTGTTGTGTTTTGCGAAATCAGATTGACGGGAGCCGAGAGATTTCCAAGTTTGGTTGCACTTCCAGCAGCGTCTTAGGCTGTGGGATTTTAAGCACCGGGATGCATCGCGAGGGCAGCTGTACCAGCGTTTGCATTGGAGGCAAGTTGAAAGAACCCAGAAATCGAAGAACAGTCCGGTTTTTAGTAGAGTGAAATAACGACGGAGTAATTCTCGGTGTTGTTTCACTAAGGATTCATCTTCGTTGGAGAAATTGGAAGGGGAGTGTGTGGAGTCTTCTGTAGTGTTTAGAAAATTCGAGTATCCTGGTAAATTCAAGAGGGAAATAACTGGAAAACGGGGGGTTTCGAAATATGAGACAAAATTGCATGCAGCGAGTAAAATATTTTGTTGCATTTTAAAATATCAATTAAATTCTGGGTGTAATAATTGTCTTACTTTCGAAATCTTCGTTTTCGCTTTCGCTAGTTTCTTCAGAGTTTGGGTCGATTGGGATTTCACCTGTACACACACACACACAATTTTAATGAATCAATAAAAATTCATCGTTTCATTTTAATTAATTAATGTTCTTATATTTGAATAGGTAAATCTTACTTGATGAAGAACTACTTGGATGGGCTTCTGGTTGCTTTTGGTTAGTTTTATTGTGCAGGTCGTTGTCTTTGGTTTGTGGAGTGATCTTTTTCTTCCTTAAGTTGTATGTCTTTCGAACTGGAAGAAATTTGTTCTTTGGTGCGTACGATAAATCTGTAGATGGAGAAAAACTTTAATTTAGAAATAGACATTTCATTATGTATAACTGAACCTTGACCACTCACCTTCTTTAGAAACCATCACCAGATCTGATGTTGTTGTAACTCTCTTTCGTTTTGTGGCACAAGACTTTTTTATGGTGCCTTTCCCTATTACTGCGAGATTAAAAATTGTGGTTAATTTATTTTGAACTTTGTTAAAGTCACTGCAGAATTTTGAATTATGGTCAAGCAAGGAATACAACACTTTAAAAGTATTAATTGGGTCGGTGGAAGAAGGAATACCTGGTTTAATTTTAGTATAGTGTGACTTTCCTTTATCACTTGAAGATGCGAGTACTTTTGAGCTTGCTTCTGAATTTAGTCCCCTCATCTCCATTTCTGTCAATCTAGTAGGCAATACTTTTTAGCGTCCTGGGAAGGAAATCTCGTCAATTAGTGGGCTGCAAGAAAATTTGTTTGATTAACTTGAGTTGGCTTAATACCAAGGTGAGTTTTATTTGATCGGAATAATCTTCGTTTAACTTGACGTCTTTCACTGTCTGGTGGTTTAATTGGATTTAACGCTTGAGTAATGAGTGGAATTGAGATGTGAATTTGTGTCTCTATTTTGAATGTTCTTTTCTTACAAATTACATGGTCCTTAAAATTTTGAATGTGTAAAAGGTTTCTTGTTGGAAGAGACGGCGTTGTATATACCTTCTAATTTTTAGTCTTCTTTCAAGGTTTCGTGAATTATATCTTGGTGATGAAAATTCATTTGTAATGTTCTTGGTTCCATTTTAGGTCAACTTTAATTGACTATATAAATTTGTGCTTCTATTGTTGTTGTTTAATACAATGTGTAATGAATCACCGGCTTGAGTGTTGGAAACCACTTTGTTGCTCATTTTTCAAATCTGCAGTCATAAAATAATAAGTTGTTAAACCATTTAATGTTAAGGAATAAAAAGAACGATTCAAGACTAAAGAAACAGTTGCAATACACTACCGAAGATATGCCACTGAAATATAATTGTGTCGATTGCAAATTACCTTCTGGAACAGTTGATTTTGTCTCCTGATTTAAAGCACCTTTCGTGCTAATAGTCTGCAATTATAAATAAGGAAACTTTAATTGTATGTGAAACACGCGGAATGCAACCAGGAGCTAATTAGGACTGTGAACCCCATGACACTATTTTTATGATGTTTGGAAATCCACTAAATAAGACTAAAAATATAATAAATTGCTAAGAAGTTCAAGTTCATTATGATTCCAACGAATCAAGAGATCCGGTTGGTATTTGTTAACAACACGAGACGTGAAAGAAATCAACTGAGGAGATATACTTTGGAGACGGCTGATAATTAAATGCCTATAACATTCGCGATTTAAGTATAAGAAGTAAACTGATGAGAGCTTTAGTAAAGACTATATATTGCTTACTCAGTTGGTTCCAGTTTCACAGATGCTTAAAGTCGCTCTTCGTTGATCTAACACTAACTGTCCTAAAAATACTGCTGATATGCGTGGCATTAAGGAATGAATGGAAATATGTGCACAGCAGAGCTAACAATATCCTCCTTAAGAACAGAGTTCTTGGATTTTGCAAACTGCAGATTAGAGCAAAGAATGTATCGAATATTTTTAGTCTATACACTTTTTGAAGCAGAAAGTTGAACTGCACTTAAGTCAAGCTTTGCTTTTTAGTTGTTAACGAGCCTTGAACAATGTGAAAGTGTTATGAATATCATTTTGATAACAAGTGATTATGAGTGAATTTTTTATATATTTTATGAGCAGAGGGAAGGCGCAAAAGGAACAACGTGGAACTTTTAGCTTAAGTGTGTGAGTATGAAATATTTATTAGCTATTATTTCTAGGAAGTGGGCATTGTTTATTTGGTACGTAATTTGACACCAGAAAATTATTCAGTTTTTAGCCCAGTCAATTTGGGCTGATAAGATAAGTTTGATGTCTGTCTGTCCGGTGTACGCACGATAACTCACCAGCCGGTTAGTGTATCAGGTTGAAAACTTGTAAACACGTTGTTTGTGTCAAAAGGAAGGTCGTATCAAAATTTGGAGTCAATCGGTCAGCTGTGTGACTGGTGGGGATCAAAAAGGTTCGACGGGAATGAATCTTGCCATTTTTCCGCTTCCAGTTGGTCAATTATTTTGTCAATTTTCTGCGAATTGGTCGCTTTACTACTGGTCGATTGGTTTAATTACTACTGTGCGCTGTGCTAACAATAAGTCAGTTGAATAAGAAACAATTGGCTGCCATGGTCGTCGTCGGTTCTCCTCGGAGGACCTACTTTCACTTCTCAAATTGTCTGGGCTAAAGAGACTGCTTGGCATGAAGTTTTTAGTATGAAGTCTTGTTTGCTGCAAGTAAAATATTACACCGGTCACATATGTATGAAGAAATCTAATTAATTACTGCTGAGTTCAAGTGTTTGGGAAAAAATGCCGAATCAAAGACACCGGAGAGCAAGAAATAAGTTGGTAAGAGATAAACTGATGAAATAAAATTTTGACATCAAAGTAATTGGAGTTCTCATTGGAGCCAGAGGATCTATTTCTAAAGAACTCCTTCAATTAATCAAAGAACTAAATTTACCCTCATCTTATATTATGAACATTATTATCTCAGTTGTGAAGGGATCGTGTAGAATAGTTCATTCACACCTCTACTCTCAGCTTAGAAAATGACGGGGCTACTCATTTCTTTTAATCCTTATTATGTCTAAAAAAGTGTAAAATATTCAATAGATTTTTCTACGGATTTCTACAGATAATTCTACGCAGATTCGAATTTTTGTTGAAGGCCTAGCTTTGGTTTTGTTACGTTAGGTTGGTTCATTAGTTGAGGACTTAATTTTACTCCTTCCATCTTGACCCGTGAGGTTGAAAATCGATATCCAATCTGACTGATTGGTAATTGCTTCCTCATTTTACTTCTTACCATACAGTATTAAATATTTCTGTTTGTAGTTTGTATCTTGTAAAGTTTATATCCACAGAATCTGAGCTGCTATAGCTAAGCATTTCTGTTATGTTTGTAACTAGTGTTGTTTGTCTCAACGGAATCTATTTAGTTGAGTTCCGCTGAATGTTATATGTATAACTTGTGTTCTCTGTTTCAACGGAATCATGTTAGTATAGCTCCTTTGAATGTATTGAGTTCCGTTGAAATGTATTTGATTCCGCTGAATCTATGCATGTGCCATCTATGATATGTTCGCATGCATTATGTAAAAGTGACTCTGGGAAATATGAATTGTGCTCTTGGTCTTGTGTTGGTGCTTGCCACGTGAAGTTGTGCTCCCGTGTTCATTAATTGTTAGTTTAATTGTTAATTACAAATAAAGCGTATTTTGTAATCTAACAAGGGCCTATGTTGTGTATTGTCATTTTGGTCACCTAGTCTTCATGCACAACAATTTCATTTTCCGTTCGCTTTCTTTATTTAAAAAGAATAATAACAAGATGCGATATAGGGCATAAGAAAATCAGAAAATGCATGTTCACTGGGTGCGACATACGGAAATGCAAGTTAATTTGGGTGCGACATAGGAGTTTAACAACGAAAAAAATAAACTCCATAAAACGGGAAATAAATCATGTATCGAATAAATATTTAATTGATTTTGAAGTTACTTCTGCTGGTTTGGGTAAAAAAATAATCAGGTCAGGGAAAGTCATTTTTATTCAATTTTAATTCAATTTCACTACTTGTTTTTTCGGCCTGGCCTTATTCTAGCTTAAGGCAACTTCCTCAAATTAACATTTGGAATCTTGGGAAAGTATTAACAAATATTTATGGCCATGTTCAGTAAGCCGAATGACGATTGCAAGTTCTCAGCTCAGACTTCCAGCTGAAACAATGTACTCGAATAATTTGTTCAGAATTTTGGAACTCGTTTCAGTCTACGGGGTTTACTTAGGAGCGTTATGCATTTGTTTCGATAGCGAACTCAGAGTGTTCTTCGTCGTCACGAATCGTCGACTTCGCTACTTTACAACTGTGGGAATGCAACTGGCCCTGTGCATCTTCATCGTTGGACGAACCCTTCAGATCTACTTGCAAGGTGACAACGATAACAAAAAGGATGTGCCTGTTTGTTACGTAACTGCTCTTCTCTGCTCTCTCATTGTCGGCCCAATTCTTTCTTTGGCAAACCAAATTGGTGAGATGAGGTACATATTCACGCAATGTCTCAGATTCGGGTTGAATTTCGAACGTAATTATACTCAATATTTAAAATAAATGAAATCTTGAAACTTAACATTAGCGTTGATACATCCAGACAAGTTGCCTTTATACCTGCAGGTAAATGGAAACTCAAACTCCGCTCTGCATCAATAAAACTAGACGTGTTAAGTGGAGTAATAGCTGTGGTAATTAACCTGGTCGTCCCTCCAATAACATTAGGAGGTACATTCGTATACCGACATCTTCCAATCTATCCCAATAACTCATTTCCTCAGGCCTGGAGATCCTCGTGGATCGTTCTCGTCCCGAGCCTCGCCGGAATGTTTTACTGTGCTATCACATTAGGGGCATTTGCTGTTCAACAGCTTATCATCTTAGCTGCGTATCATGGTATGTCGTCAAATTAAAGCCCTCATATCCTGGTACATTTCCCCAATAAGAATTCTGTGTATTTCAGCAACGGTCCTTCCCATTGTGACACGAGAGTTCAGAACGAACCTCAAAGAAGGAGAGTACAGAACGCGTGGGACTCTCCGTGAGATGGACAACCTGCTAAAAGAATACAGAACCCTGGAATACCTTCACATACGATTGGTTCGTCTTTATGGGTTCTCAATTCTCTACTTGCAATTGTTTCTAGGCCAGTTCGTGTTGTACAGCAACTACACTCTCATCAGCCACCACGATCAGCTGGAACCCTTCAATATCGCATTTCTGGTTTCAATGGTTCTCATCTTCCTGTCTGCTTGGACATTGGTGCTGGAAGAATCTGGACGCTTTCACAAAAACGCCACAAAGGTTCTGGAGTCTTGGAAGTTCATGCAAGTAAGTGAATATAAAAGGAAACTTCTGGAAAAATACAGGAGAAGATTCAGGCCGCTTCAGATCTCGGCAGGAGACTATTTCAAAATAACAAGGCTTGCTGTTCTGAAGTTCCTCAGGGGAATTGTAAAAGGTACTTTTAGGGCACTTCTCACTATGGACATTGAAGAAACTCTTTGAAGGAAGTGCTGGAAAAGTTTCGGAAAAGAAAGGACAAATATTTGATTTAAAATGCTTAACATAAATTTCACTGGAATGTCTCAAAATTATTTTTAATCGCTTCCGTTGTAAACAGCTGCCTGTAATTAATTAGATTGAGCAGTAATTTTATTTGTTGTGAAATGGAGAAAACTATAAAATAAAACATTTGTTTGACAATTTTGGTACAGAATTTTATTTTAGAAACTTCGTGCCACACAAAAAGCCCGTTTAAAAAAGCTTCGCTTGAATCTGATTTGTGCAGTTTTAGTATACAATCCTTTTACAAGTTTGTTATTTCGCATTTAGTATTTAATAGCTTGTTCCACAACCTAACTTTTTATTAATAAATAGGCAACTTAAATGAGGTTGGATCTCTTTATGTTTTTTATCAATTGATTTAATAAGTTTATTTCTAACATTTCCGAATGTAAATATTCGATTTTATGCTGTGTTTAGTTTTTTGCCAAAAGTAATAAATAAGTAATTAGAAAATGATTAATAATAAATTATGAATATACATTTGGAAAATTGCTGTACTTGTGATTGAGATTTAATTATTATGATTATTTTAATTAATTAGCTACAAACAAAGTAAAAAACTAAATTAATAATAAGTAACAAATACATAATAATAATTGTGGATTAAATGTTGTTTTTCTGAGTTTCTTCCTGGAAGGATCTTTTTGACAATCGATGAATTCTATAACCCAATACTACGAAATGTTATACGCGTGTGTTTATCTGATGACGGATTTTATTCATTTCCTCCATGAAAAACTGGCAATGAGAAATAAAAGATTAACTTTGGATTGCTAGAAATCCAAGAGTCCGCAAGATTACAAATTAGACTGTATGAATTAAATCCTTTTAAATTAAGATTACACAAGCTTAACCTCTTGGGGTTAATAGTTCTACTGATAATTATGATTCATTAAGTAGGCAACCAACTTTATTATCTTTAGTAAATGACAAGAAGTTTAATGAATGATTCACTAATAGCTTCTCACTGTTGTGGACCAATTCGTGCTAGCCTAGATTTCATGCGAAAATCGATTTCAACAAATTTTGGTGAATAAATGCCTTGTTGTAATTTACCAAGAAACAAATATTTAATGAAAGGTTAAAAATAAGATGACGAATTGTAAGAAGGTAAATGAGTTCTTACTTGGAAATGTAAGAAAGATAACAGGCAGTTTATAGGCTCATAGCTTAACCATCTGGATTTCGAAGAACAGCTCAAATAATTTTTTCTAAACTTTAAACATCCTGACTTATCATATAAAAAGAATAAAGATGCCTCAGAACCATCACTTGAAGTTGGTTAGTTCCTTTGGACACAACAGTTTCCTAAAGATTTCCAGGTCTTTAAAAAGGTGGGAGAATTTTGTTTTACATAAAAATTTATCCGGACGAAATAGAACCTTCACACAAGTAGAATAAAGTTTGAATCTTTATCTGCTAGTTGTCTGCTTTCTAAATATTAAATTTATGTGAATATTTCCCTCATTATTAATTTAATAAAATGCCCAATCCCAAGTTTTTCGGTTGGTTCCTTTTGGTAATTGCAGTGACACACGCAACGAACACCGTAAGTATTTTAATGGGGATTTATTTATTTATTTATTTAATGGATATTAGACTTAATTAATTTGACTGACGATTTATAATCCTATAGGATAATTCAAGCGAGGTTGACGAGGACATTCGTCAGTTTCATTTTGATCTACAAGAAGAAACTAGAGAAATTGTAAAATATCAAGTAAGAAAAGATAATTAAAAATTAAAATATGTTTTATTCATATCATGATTAACTTGTGTTCTTTATTTATAAGCTGGAAGAATTGTTTGTGAACTTTTCCGAATTACTCTACGAAAGGCTGGCAGCAGTTGAGTTAAAAGTGGACAGGTCACTTCAGACTTTGTCAAAATTAAGTAATGAATGCATCACCAGGACAAGTAAGTATAATATGGGAAGGTCACTGAGGAATTTGCAGTACAACTCATCTGATGAAAACGCGACCAAGATGCTCTCCGAAATCGGAACTGAGACAACACCAATCGAAAGCAGTTCTGAGAGTTCAAACCAACTGTCTCGTGTAAGAGAATGTTTAAATGATTAAAAGTTTCCGATGAAAATTTGTTTGGAAAATTTAGAATGCATGCTGTGTTTGATATTTTTCAGGTGTTTGGATTTCTCAACAATACGCCCGCAACCAACACTGAAAATGAGAGACGAAACAGTTCTCAGAACAGCCAAACGGGTCTCTCGTCTTCCACTAGCCGACCTCACTCACAGGTGAGCGATAATTAATTGTATAGCATCTAGAAATCTAGACTAACTACGAGTAGCATTACGATTTATTATTCTTTAATGTGCAGATGGAGTTGTCCCATCCAGTGACAATTTTAGAAGAGTTGGAAGTCGCGTCTGGAAGGATTGAATTCGACGGACGAGGGGATTTGAATCTGAGGCGCAAAATGTGGATCATGAGGGTCCCTGCAAACGAATACATGAGGATAAAATTTTCCCTGGAGGAAAACAATTTGGGTGACAATGGTTACGTCACAGTGTGGAAAGAAGGAGGAGGTTTCGGACAAGAAGCATATTCGGGGTAAGACTAGATTCAAATTTTATAATAACATTAATTCTTTTATTTTTTATTAATTCATAAAAAATAAATTGCAGTTCTGGAACTGGAGTGGAGAGAAGGAGTTTGATTGGGCGGATATGTTTGTGGTTGTGTTGACAATGAGGAAGTCTGGAGGATCTGCAGCTGCGTCTCCAAGTTTCAAGCTGCGATACGAAGTGATCAGAGACGACATTGCGTGGAATCGGTCGACTGAAACGATGACGAAGAATGGTCTTCAGTTCTTCTCGTATCCTCCGAAGAATGAAGAGGAGTATCCGCTGAGGAGCGTGTTTACTGGGGTGATAGCTCCTGAGAATGGAAACCCATTCAATTTGACGCTGAAGTATTTGGATATTCCCAGGACTCCACCGCAGTGCGGTCAAAGTTATTTCCACCTGTCACTCCTTAAAGAATACCCGACTGAAACTAAGTTTGAGAGGCAAACTTTCCCTGCCTTCAGGTGAGGATTCGAAAGTTATAAATCAAAATGGTTTTGGATTTTGGGATTTGAGTTGATGGAACTAAAGGCGTTTTGTCTTTCAGTTTGTGTGGTCGCAAGGGAAACGTTTCGGAGCTCATAGGAACCTCAACGGTAGCTCTGATAAAGTTCAATCCAGTCGGGTACGCTAGTGAAACTGGCAGGGGATTCCGCCTGGAGGTCGACACGTCCAATTAAAAGATTGAGTCATTGTCAGCTTTTATTCGACAAGTTTTGTCATTGTTTCATGGTTTACAATAAAGCTCAAATGATTTCAATTGCTGAAGTTGGTTTTCTTTGCATTCGTATTTATTGGGGCTCAGGCAGACCAGCCGTTGACTGCATATTGTGTGGAATAATTAATAAAAAATCTACAACAAATTCCTGGTTACTTGGTGTAGAAGGCTGAGGGAAACGTTTAAGCAGTATCTACAGTCGAATTTCCAGTAATTATGACTGAATATTCTTACTTAATTTGAATATATATTTCGACTAAATATTAAATATTTTAAATAAATTTGACTGAATTTTTCACATAAATTTGACTGAATATTTCAAATAAATTTGACTGAATTTTTTACATGAATTTGACTGAATATTTCAAATAAATATGACTGAACACATCGACTAGAAAGGACTGAATATTTTGACTAAATAAGGCTGAATATTTCAAATTTTCGACTGAAGATTGAGTATTTCGATCGAATTGAGCACATCCTAATTAAATGGATGGTACAGAAACAATGAAGTTTTTACTGAGTGCATCGCTGCTTGGATATTTTTGGGTCCACACGATAATTTCAGACTAAACTTTTTAGCTTCATTTTCCGGTTGTCTGTTAATCTGACACAAAAATGATATGTACGATTTAATGCTTAGCTGCCTTTTTGGTTTGGATTATTATTATTTTAAATAAAATTTCCAAATTGGCAGCTGAATTGGAGTTTATCGATTGGACTCGCTTGAATTTTTTTTTGTTTTCAACAAACAATCAACTTTTTCGCTGAATGAATTTATCATTTTATTAATGGCAAAACTCACATAATATTGTTATTAATTTATTAATATGTACATTTGACAGTGAATGGTTAATGATGATGAACTTGAATGAAATAATTCGGAGGATGAAGGTCAAAGGTCAAATGGAGGATTCTGAGAAGCCCCCGCCCCCCGAGGAAGGCCCCCCTCCGTCCTTCCGTCGATGCTGCTGCTGCTGCTGAAACGAACTCTGTGTTTTGTGTTTCTGGATGTGAATTCGGAGTGAAAGGGGAGTTCGGGAGGCGAGGAGTTCTGCCACCGCGGAGGCTGCGGAGGGCGGGCGTTCCGCTTGAGGGGGGGCTGAAGAGGAGGAGGAGGGGGGAGGCGAAACTACCCGCCTCGCTTCTTCCACGGGAGGTAACCCGAATTCCTCCATCGGAGGAGAAGTGCGGCGGACGTTTCTCTGGCTGCTGGTTGTCGTTGTGCGGGTTTCCTGGAACATCTCCTCGTGGATTTGGTGTTGGATGTTTGCGTAAGTGATTGGGGGGCTGGTGCTTGTGGGGGGTTTCCTTGGGGGTGGGGAGAGAGGGGGTGGTGGGGGGAGGGAGTTGTTGGAAGGGAGAGGGATAGGCCGAGCAGGTCGGAGGAGGAGGGTTGTGGAGTGGGTGGGAGCTGAAGGGGGAGGAGAGGAAGGAAGGGGAGGAGTCTCAGGGGGAGTGGATCTCATTTGTCTCCGCCCACTTGGCCTCCGCACGCGTGGAGGTTGGTCGTCTTCGTCCTCCGGAGGAGGAAG
>JAQGAD010000986.1:0-25021 GCA_034696625.1 Isotomurus palustris
AAAGTAAAAAATTAAGAACGGAAATGGAGATGCAGTTTGGGGTTGTGCGAGTGAATGGTACGTTGGTAGTTTGGTAGTTTGGTAGGATTGAGAGGGATCGAGTGAGAGAAGCCTCCATAGCCGCCCTTCCAGCCGACCTTCACTTTTTCCGCCAAAACTTCAAACTCACACATGTAAATAAACAAACATCCTTCTCGGAATTTAACGGGTATTTAACAACCCGTTTCCGGTCCAATTCAGGACGTGGTTTTACGGGATAAAGGCTTGGAAGTTTGGTGGCACCCTTCGTAAAGGGCTAACTTATACTTTATACTGCGGGGTTGTGGTGGTTCGCTAAATGGCCCTTAATGTTTAGCTGACTTTGTTTTTTTTACCGGGAGACTACGGTTGCAGTTGCAGTCAGGAACCCTTTGATCTCCAAAAGGCCTCAAAGGATGGAACGATGTATTGGGGCCGGAGGCTTAATTTTTCATGACGTGAGAATTAATACTCGTATATTGGTCGAGTAATTAAGAATTATGCAATGTCAGTGTAAATACTGCAGCGTATCATGTATAAAAAACGATGAAGTGAAATTGTTAGAAATAGTTAGAATAATGATTTCATATGTATGTCATCTGGTAGTATAATATCATCGACTGTCACCTGTGGAATGCCAATATTTTTATTATTTACTTAAGATTTTAGCTCATGCTTTTTTATTTTTCATTTTTATATGATTTTATTATTAATGAATTATTCATTCATGATGATGCAGCCCTTTTTCGATTCATTTGCACAGGAAAGTAAAGTATTAAGTATTGATGAACTGATTAATGAATGGTTTCCTCGCGGTATCTCCAATCTGCTTACTATTGTTTCGCACACTTTAAAAATAAACTGTGAGAATTCGAAAATAATTGGCTGTAAAACTGCTGATTGAATCGCATTTACAAGGATCGCTAGCTTTTTGTTAAGATCATCCAGTGTTGTTTTCGTGCTTCTCTTTTTATTCAAATTCCGAAAGTCCTGTGTAGTTTAATACACATTAAACAGTAGGAGGAACTTTAATTATCAGTTCATCTTTAAAATTCCTCAACAATAAAATTACATTGCTCTCTCTTGATTCTCTAAAAATTACATGTGTAATAGGAGAATGCAAGATAACTATAAAAAAGAACGACCCTGAGTCGTGAGTCCCGAGGAAAAGTTTCTGCATGTAATAAATCCAAAAAAATGTCATAACGGAGGTGAGACGCAATGAATCACCGTGCAGCTTGCAGTGACAATCACACAATGCACCACTTCTGTCAGTCATCTGAAACAACACTTGATTGGGATTTTTTGTTAATTATTTACACGTCATTAATTACTAATTAGGTATTACACACAACTGACTCTACTGAAACACTCAGCACATGATGATGAGCATGAGCAATAGCTAACAAAGGTACCCTGAGAGAAGGAAGTACCAGTAAGTGCTTGAGTATTTCTGCTGATATTTGTATTTCTAAACGCTAATTGAAGTCCCATAAGGAACTCTGTAGGGATCCTTTTAAGGGGAGAAGAATTTAAGCCAACCTGTTGAATTCATATTGCACCATACATACACACGTACACACTTCCCATCAATATCGATCCTGTAACGGATTCTTCTCAAGCACTCGGCACTTAGAAGAACATTAGCAGAATAACATAACAATAATTATTTATTGTACGCCAAACGTGAAGGGTTTAGTAATCCATAATGCATTTGATTTCTCAATAGTAGTCTCACAAGTCACAAGTTACAAGCCTCACTCACTTTGTACACTTTTAGTTTTAGTCAGAGCAACAAAACTCTCATTTTCCCACGGTGTATTTTTATGATTCCGTGTAATTTATACGCATGCATTTCCCCCTTTAATGAACATGGTGGCAATGAGGGTGCAAAAACTTTACCTAGTTTACTTATCATCTACTTCCTGTATTCTTTAAGTCTTCTTCACAAGGCGAACGTAAGAACTAGAGTAACTACTAGAAGTTAGACATATCAGTTCCGTCCGTCACTTAAGTTTCTGTCTTCTCTGACATATTTGTCTTGCTTACAGCTATCTTACATCTAAATCCTCTTCTCTAACTTATTTATAAGTACAAAAGGCATATAGACGTATTAATAAATCCTCAGGTATAAACCCATTGTCTCAGAGTTTTCACTTTTTATCGAGAATTCATATCAACAGCGGTGTTCGCTTTATTACACGTCGAGAATCAAGATAACTCTGCGATTCTTCTCTTTTGTTCCGACGACTGTCACCATTTTATCAACAATTATGAGACACTACCAGCCTCTGTGTGTCCCTTGCTAACAAACAAGTCAACTCTTCTATCTATTCAATCAATTTGCCTGGCTTTTACTTTATTGAAGCGTCGTGTGCAATAAAGCTCTCCCTTTTGAGGGATAACGTGCCTAAATTATAATTGGAATGGTGCTTTACGACGATCCAACCGATCCTGAGGAGAGTGAACTGTAGAAGTTTGTAGATAAAATTAACGAGAGAAAATAAGGCAGGTTCTGAATTTTGAATTAAATAACTACAGACGGCGACTGATCAAAATTGCTTCACAGTTCTTTTCGAGTCTCATTACATAAGAACTCCGCAAAAAGGGAGAAAGGGAATTTGAAGTAGTAGACAAAAAGGCTTTTCGGAAAAAGCCTGAAGTAGTTTAATTCATGAAATCGTAGAGTCTGTGTCCGTCCAGTATTAAAGAAGAAATGGAGACCCTGTGGATGGTTGTCTTTGTGGTTGTTGGGCTGGGAATCAGGGAGACTGTTGGTCAAACACAAACCCCAGGGAAGTACGGAGACAGATGTTCCATCATAAGTTCCTGTGACAGTGAAGCGAGGTTATCGTGTGTGGATGACTTCTGCAGGTGTTCGAGATCTGAAGAGATTTACGATCAGGTCAGAGTTCAGTGTGCCTTGAGGGAAGGGGAAGCTTGTCTTCCTCCCAAGTTTAACTTCGGGGAGTACAATCCCTGTGTGTCGAATGCGTTTTGCTCGGACAACCAGATTTGTGTTTGTGCTGCTCATTCGTATCCCGATGGGACTGGAAGGTGTCTGAGGAAGAAGTTTTACAACGACACATGTTCCAGTTCAAAGGAATGTGATGATCTGAAGTACTTGTCGTGTATGGATGGAAAGTGTTCGTGCAAGTTGTCGTCTTACGATGATTACTACCAGATTTGTCGACGGAGAGTTGGCGACATGTGTCGAAGGTCAAGGGAATGTGTGAAGAATGCGGATTGCATAGATTCAAGATGTGTTTGCAGGGGGAACTACAGTGAAACTGCGGCCAAGACTTGTGGATTATCGTATGGACAACCTTGTGGAGGACCTGATGATAAGAGTTGCAGTGACATTTTTTATGCTTGTGTTAACGGAGCTTGCAGGTAATGAAACTAGCTCAGTATAATCGAAACTGAAAATTATCAAACTAATCATCTGACTGCATGGCGTTTATAATAATTATGTCGCTAAATGGCTGCACGGGATATAAAGATTGAATTAAAATTCCAGGTGCAAAAACCCATCGTACGAGGTATACGACAATGCAACGCAGACTTGCTTGTCCCTTGTTGGTGGACTGTGTCACTTGTACTTCTCCAACAAGAAGATCCAACAACCGCTGCGTCTGAAGAACTGCGTCACCAACGCGGAGTGTGTCAGGAGGGAGTTGTCACCGTTAAGTCAATGCGAGTGTGAAAAAGGTTTCGTGGAAACTGTTTCCGGTCATTGCAGACTTCCTCATGGGGCTGTGTGCAAAATTCCAGGGGAAGAAGAGTCTCTGAAATGCATTGAGCCTTTGGTGTGTCGAAATATGCGATGTGAATGTCAGGTAAGCGGAAATTAATCGATGAAAGAATTAAAGTGCAGCATGCAATGCAAGTGATTGTTTACGAAGGAAGTCTTATTGGTTAAGTCAATGGTCAATTATTCATGCAAACTAAATATTTATGATGCAACTAATTCACACAGAACGAGAACGACGTGTACGACCCAGAGGATAAGAATTGCAAGAGAATTATTGGAACCATTTGTGAAAAAGATTCGGAATGTGTTTCCAGTGCGAAATGTGAGAATCGGAGATGCAGATGTCCTATAGGATTTCTTCCTACGTTCCGTGGATCTTGTGAAGAAGACACGGCAAAGACATCTTCACAAAATTACTACAATCTCGTAGTTCCTCCTGAAAATAAGGAACAATTATTATCTCAACCGCAAGAGCAGCCGCAGCTGCAACAAGAACAGGAACATCAGCAAGTCCCGTTAACTTACAACTACTACTAATTAATAGTTAAAATAATTAACAGAGATTGATTACATGGATATTTTTTATATGTGGATGAGGAGATCGAGAGAGCAAACAAGTGTAAATTATTTTCCTGAGAGCTTAAATAAATGACAAAACAGCTTTTGTTTTGTGACATCTTTCCTTCAAAAGAGATTTAATTTATTGTAGTTGTAGTTGATCTGGTTTTTGTTAGTTTTAGTTCCTTCGTTCATTTGATCCGCAGCTTGTAGCTTGTAGGTATTCCATATTAGGCAGTGTGAGTAGTTTTTGGTGTGACTGCAGGAGGATTAAAGTAGCCTGCAGTTTTAAAGCTGTTTTGCTCAATTACAACTGGTTTCCTAATTGATACTACGCCTCATTTTAAAACTCGATTCGTGTTTTGTAGAAAAAAATCTTTAAACACAGAAGGGGGTTTGATGGGGCAGCTTTTGTTCAAAGCAAAAGAAGAAGTTGGGGTGGGGATGAACAAAGATCAAGAGGACAGGAGTAGTCAGACAAGATAGAAGGCTAAGTAGCTACTATAAGTTGCTTTGATTTCAAATAGTTACCGTTTTCATTTACACTTGCACATGCACCATGTTCGGTCAATTAGTGTAAGAGGAAACTGACGAAGCTGAATTACATAAACCAAAGAAGATTTACATAAAGAAAGTATCCTGTCGTTCCGATAATGAGACTTGTGGTTGTCTTCATATCAATCGTTGTAGTTACATTCCCTGCAGTTCTTTGTGAAGAAGAAGATAAGTTGGAAGATGTGAGTCCCTCTGAACAGACTGTAGTAGTAACGTCTTGGAGCAAACACGGAGAGCCTTGTTCCACAGCAAACGGTTCGCTTTGCGATGCGAAAGAAAGTCTGGTGTGTGTCAATCAGTAAGTATTAACTTAAATTGAATTATAATCTTAAAATGGTGTATATTAAAAATCAACCATTTGGCTGATCAGGACCTGCCAGTGCAAAGATTCACTGCTGACGACCTACGACCCAACAAAAGGACTCTGCGTTGGTCGAGCAGGTCATCCCTGTGTGAAACATCCGAGCGAGAAGAAAGTATCCTTCAACAAGAAGAACCAATGCACTTCCTTCGCTTCTTGTGAAACTGAAGGTAAAAACGAGACGTGCAAGTGTTGGTCATCCTTCTACCAAGACGAGTCCGGACTTTGCGTGAGACGACGAGAATATCTGCAGAAATGCGACAGAGATGAACACTGTAGCAGCAGGAAGGGCTTCGTGTGTCTTCAGGACTTGGGAGTTTGTGGATGCGACTCGAATTCCACATCGTACAACCCGGACACGGAGAGATGCGTTGGTCTACCGAATCAAGAATGCACGAATGTATACAGGGAATGTGCGGAACACCACAAATGTAGGGCAGGAGTTTGCAGATGTAAGTTTAAGGAAGTTGAAAGAGACAATGGGACTGTTGCATGCGATCCAGTTCGTCACAAGTTTGGGAAACAATGTGGACGGTTTCGAGGGGATTGTGGAGATGAATCTGCTAACTTACGGTGCCTTGATGGGAAATGCAGGTAAAACGAGGGAGCAAATAAATGTTACAAAGTTTTATCACTTTGACCGGAAGTGCTTAATTTTAACTGTGTTTTTATAATATCAATGTTACAGGTGCAAGAATCCTGACTACCAAATCTACGATTACGAAAGAAGAATGTGTGTGAGCAAAACAGGAGGACCGTGTACTATTCCAAACAACCAAACAGAACCATTTCGAAGTGGAAATGGAACTCACAACTCGCGATTCAATGCTCTGGAGTTTCCAAGTGTCCAGTGTATTCCTTATGCAGAATGCGTACCCCACAAGTTGACTGTGTGGAAGTCGAGTGGACCTGTGCAACTGAAAGACATCGCTGGTTTCTCATCGTCAGCCCTAAAGCGAGGAGTCTGTGAATGCAGCCGAACCTACGTGGAAAGTAAGAAGGGAATGTGTCACCTTCCTTTTGGATCTCCGTGTGACACAACAAGCAAGAACAAGAAGGACGAGTGTGCGAGTCCCTTGAAGTGTGTGAACAACTTGTGTGCATGTCCAAATGAAGTGGATGTGTATCATGAGACTTCCAAGCAGTGTTACAAGTCGGTAGGGTCTGTTTGCAAAACAGACGGAAGTTGTGTGAGGAACGCAGAGTGTAAGAAACGGAAGAAGGGAAAAGATGTTTCAGGACGGTGCAGGTGTATGCCCAAGTTTAAGGCGACGCTGCAGGGAACTTGTGATTGAGTATAACTTTAAAGTACCTTGGTGTATTCTATAGAGTAGAAAGGTGTGTACATTAAATCAAATGAATAAAGATAAGTGCTGCTTTGTGTAGTATTGGGACATCCTCTTGATTGGCACGGATAAAGGCGGAGAGGTCACAGCAGTCAGAAGGAGTTTGGGGCAAGGTCAAGCAGGAAGAAGTTATCAATTGTGACATTGTGAGTGTCAGTCTATTAGCCACGCAGTCGATTCGGGAAGCTGAAAGATGAACACCGGAAGTAGCAGAGGAAGCAAAGGAATAGTTTAGTCTAAGCTTTTTGAGTTTTTACGTAGATTTTCCTAAAAAGGTAAGTAAGTAGGGACTTTCATCTCCCGTCGATGAATCCGGAAAGGAATCTCCTAATGGAAAAAGTTATGAAAAGCGAACATCTCCGAAAAATCCAAACACTGGTACTAGACAAGCAGAGATGGAGAAAGGAGGCATGCGAACTGTACCGGCGAAGAACAACGAGGGTCATGAGTCGTAGGTAGTAAACAACCTGTTTAAAGATCACAGGTTATGAGCCTAATGGGTTGGGTGATACGTTAAGTATTAATAGGATAGTGTGTAGAAGGAGAGAGTAAAGAGTAGCACATAACGTGCAAAAGGGTTAGTACTCGAATCACCTGATGAACTTTGTTCCTGTGGTCATCCTTGTCACGTTGTGTTGTTGTGGGCTGCTTCATTTCCTTCATTGACTTTCATGAAATACTCAGCTCGTGTTATGCCTCTAGTGCAGGCGAACCTGAGTTTTGGGCTGGAACTATTATTAGTAGCTGCTGGAAGGATGGAATGAAGCCAAGGAGACGAGTTTCGTGAGTTAGAGTGGCTGGAGAGAGACTTTCTCCGAGAGGAGCCCGGGATGAGTTCCATCTGATCTGCAAGTCTGTCCAGCAGAGAGGAAAGCTGATCGAGTGAGTTTCTTCGTAGAAGAGAACTCTCTCGCACTTTCACTTCCACACCTACGCTTATTTTCCTATTACTGCAATTAAGGATGATGGCACTCACTGTCCTCGTTGTATCTGCACTTCTGCTCCAGGCAACCACACCCACAGAAGGCTCACGAGGAGACAGGGACTACACTTTCCACAACTGCCTCAAGAAATGTCTCAGTCTTGATTGTGATGGAGAAGGTAACAATTATTGTTATTTTTAGATTAGATTAATTTTACTGGGATATTTAGTTCGTGGAAAAATGGAATTTTGGGGGCTACAGAAGGCTAGAGATGGTGATTAGGAAGGAATTAATACTAATTACTGTTTGACAGAGTACAAAGAGCAACCTGAGTACTTAAAGTCTCTCATGTGGGACTGTGACAGTGAGTGCAAATACAAATGTATGTGGACAACTGTGGAAGCGTTCCAGAGCCATGATATTCCGATTCCACAGTTCTACGGGAAGGTAAATGGATGGATATTAATGATAGTGAGATTTGTG
This sequence comes from Isotomurus palustris, assembly GCA_034696625.1. Lineage (NCBI taxonomy): Eukaryota > Metazoa > Arthropoda > Collembola > Entomobryomorpha > Isotomidae > Isotomurus > Isotomurus palustris. The sequence goes on from JAQGAD010000986.1 coordinate 7,999, forward strand.
TAATTGGATGTGTGGAAATGAATAAGGGAACATTTTGACTTTGTGTGTTTAGTGGCCATTCATCCGCGTGTGGGGGGTACAGGAACCAGCGTCAGTACTTTTTTCATTTCTCAATCTTGTGGGTCACGTGGTGGGGCTGCTTCGTCTAAGACGGTTTTCGTTCAAGTCGACTCCTCTCCTGGGACTGTGGTATGTTTTTGGAGCAGTGAGTATTAACGGATGGGTGTGGTCTATCGTCTTCCACACAAGGGACTTTCCCTTCACTGAGATTATGGATTACTTGTGTGCTTTCTCTATGAATGCCTTTTCGTTCTTCGCCGTCTTCGTGAGGTAACAAATGACATATGCATTGCTAACTAAGGACCCTCAAGTTGTAAGAAGGAGATATAATTTTGTACTTTGGAATATAGGCTGTTCCAAAAGTGGTTGTGTCTGCCAGTCCTCACGATGGGTCTGTTGATCTTGTCTTTCTCAGCGTATCACATTCATTACTTAACGAATGTTCATTTCGACTATGGATATAACATGAAGGCCAACATAGCGATGGGTGAGTTTTGTTATCAGAGAACTGGTTGGAAAGAAGATGAGAGGAAGTTTGAGAACCAATTTTAAGAACCGTTTAATGTATGTTTGTAGGAGTCCTGAACGCTTCTTGTTGGCTCATTTGGAGCGGAGTGAACGGAAAGAGTCAGCCGCATGTTTGGAAATGCGCGACATTTGTTATCCTCGCAGTTCTGTCGCTGGTCATGGAGGTGTTGGACTTTGCTCCGATTTACTGGGTCCTCGACGCCCACGCTCTGTGGCACTTTGTCACTGCCCCACTTATCCTCATCTGGTACAGGTAAGTGAAGGAGACTAAAGTTAGTTAGGTCAGGAAAGATGATACATTAATACATGTGTGTGTTTGTGTGGGGGGTATAAAGTTTCTTGGTGGACGACTGCCGGTACCTGGTGGACCACGGAAGGGAGAAGAAGATCATCTAGTGCTACCTTTTGCCTCCCCCTCCTCCCTCATCCCATGGCGACCTTCTTCCCCCACCCCCCTCGTCTTCTTCTTCCTCCTTTTCTTCTTCTTCCTAAGAACGATAATGCTCTCTTATCAAATGGTGCTCTCGACCTTCATTCAAAACCCTTAATGGCAGCAATGCAGTGAACTTTATTACGTGCGAACGTAGTGATCTCAGTCAGTGAAATTCCAAAGGTTCTTCTTGTACAATCATCATGTTTTATACATTCTCTTATCGTCTCATCTCCAAAAGAGTAGGCTAATCCTAGTTCTAAGAATACCGAGTGTTATTTATTATCATGTAATGCGGCTACATGCGAATGATAGTAGATTATTAGTAGTGCGAGGTTATAACCTATAACCAGCAAGGTTTTAAATGTTGATCATACTGTTTTAAATAAAGTTTTTAAGTGTGGAATGATTCTATATTTTGCTTTAAATAGTGCATACTGCATAGTTAATGAGGAAATGATAGTAGATATGATTTAGCCCTGTCTCTCAAAATAACACTTGGAAATCGGATAAATGAGATCATAATTCGGTTCAGTTTACGTTGCGGTTAAAAGGGAATACATTCATCCATAAAAACACCGCAGTCGACTCATAATTGTCCACGAATTAAGTGTCTGGGGTTATAAAATGCATTGAGGCATCCTTGCACTTCTACAGTCTGTCAGCGGCTGGGCACAGGTTGACGAGATTTGTTTATATTTGCCATTCTCCCCGGCAGTTTCACTCTCTTCTTGTTTTGTTTCCATCAAAAGATTTAACACGATCTTCCGAAAAGTATTAGTTTCCGACACTGTGAAGATTGAGTGAGTCGTGAGGGGAGGTGTATCATTAACGAATTAATTTACTTATCACCCCAATCGGTGTGCATTAATTGATATTTAATCTTGAGTCTTTCTGTCGGCAACCACAAAGACTGGCTGCAAAACAAAGGCGGTGTGGTCAGCGGAGTAAAGGTTGTTTTGGTGTTTGTTGGGCTCAGGGTGAATGCAGTGACGCTGGGAGGCAAGAATTTCGAAGGAGGAGAGAGATGTCGTCGAGGAGAGGGGGGTTCCAGCACAATAATGTCTACAAAATTGTCTCGATGAAGGATAAGCACGTGAGTTAAAAAATTTTAAAATACTTACAATTAGCTATTGTTTAACAGTGTGTGAAATGTTTATTGAGTGAATATCTTCTTATGGGATGTAGGTTATCGAAGTGACAGCGTCGGGGACGCTTGTGATGAAGAAGAGTACCAATGCAGCTACACAGAAATTCAAGGCTGTACAGATTTGTAAGTTTACTCTGCTGATTGAATTAAGTTTATATTATGATCAGTAGATTTGTAATAACTTATTATTGTTGATTGTTAAAGGTGAGGGAGAGTTTCGATTGTCACCTGTGGGAAGTGCGGCTGGTGGGGAGCAGCAGGTTTGGGACTTCTTGCCGACATCTCCCGTCCTCATCCTAAGTGTACGCTTACTGTAATTAATCGAACAAGTTTGTAGGGAAAAAAGAAGAAAATTGTGTAAAATTGAGGAGATCGATTTTTTAAAGGTTTCCAGTGATGGTGCCAATGCAAATCAGTCGTGGATTGCTGAAGAGATTTATCCGAATAGCAAGATTTGTTTCATCAAAGCCAAAAACGATGGTCGGTGCTTAAGAAATACTGGGTGAGTTGAATTAACAATTATTGTGTAGTGTGAGATATTACGTATGTGATAATGATAACCTTTAATTTTCTTGTCTGTGATTTATGATAGATCTGGCAAATCAATTACGCTTGTGCCTGAGGACAGACGTGACCCTCTTACCCATTGGAAATTGGAATCAACTTATTGACTAGAAGATGACACAGAGGCAGCGACAAAGGCAGTGCTTTAAATCTATTGACTATATACAATTAAATTTATGCTCCGTCCATTTAGCAATTATATTATTTCGTGAGCTCATGAAACTGCCTCTGCCATTTCAAAGTGTTCTCTAGTACCAGTATTTTTCTTATTTAAACAACGATGCAATTTGAAAGGACTGACTTCTTGTTATTTGTCGCATGTTCGTATTCAGTTTGTTATTTATTTAAACTTACCTGACAATGCATTTTATGTGACTTTTTGTGTAAAGCAATAAATATGAACTGTAGTAATGACTGATTGTCCTAGGAAAAGGAATTGTGCTTTTGATGAAACACAGTTCTTTTATTGCTGGCTTTATGCTTGTTAGTTTTAAAAACTGTCTTGAATAAATATTTTGGTAAATGATACCATTATTTGTAATTTACATCATAGACAGTAAGAAGACATGTCAAACCGATGGAAAAAGTACAACGTATTTAAATACAATCCTTCTTGAACTCAAGTCTTTCTCACTCTGTTTCTGTAAGATTTTATCTCCAGTCTTATGGGTAGAAGTGATTTGAGCAAACGTACATTTAAAAGGCAAAACTTTGTAACTTAATTAATTATCATTACATTACAATCGAAAACTTCAGTAGTACAGTATGTACATTACAAAATTAATAAACTCAAATAGAATGAGGAATTTAACTTATATTGTATCTCAAAAGGAGAGTATGCAACAAGTGCTTCACTGCAGACTTTGCCGAGATTCGGCTCTCGGTCTAGGCAACTGCAGACTGCTTTCTTAATAACGAACAACTTCACAAGAAAATGTTTTATGTAATGCGTTCAATAATACTAATTCATGAGACCGAAGACAACAACCTGTATCTATCTGTACGCTGCGTACTATGCTAAAGTAGTCATTACTTTCACTCACTCAATCTTCTCCTTCGTCGGGAACCATAACCTCTCTAATCCTTCGCTTCAAATCTTGATTATAAAATTTCGTCTCCACGTCTGAAATCTTCTATGTAAATCCTGAAATCTCTGTCGATAGAGTTACGCCGATTACGCTTGTGCCGGAGGACCGCAGCGACGTGAATACTGTGTGGGCGGTGTCATGAAGTCTCTTACCGTCGCTGTTATCAGCGATATCAGGTTCGTTTTCAGATAAGATTTGGGGGCCTCCAACTGCCTCGAAGGCTGCCAAGGTGGTTTGGTTTTACTGAAAAACATTTAAATTATGATATGCAGAGGGAGTGATGCGTTTACCGTCAGCAGACTTGCCCTACACTCATCGAATCTGAATGGTGCTTGAAAACTGTCGTCGCCACTTGTGTTCTCTATATAGTCTAGTCAGCATTCCCTAAATATTCAACGCAGCATTTCAGTCAAAAGTGTTGATAATTTGGTTTTTGGTACAATAATATGGTTTTAATTTGGGACTGAACTAAGAAGTCTGAAATAGCCTCTTGAAGTAGCTGATGAGATGAATTCTAGAATAAATACTGTAGTAAGTCATTTCTACACGTGAGGTATGATTTATTATAAATGTAAATCAATTTTATTGTAATTTCATACAAGTCGGTGTTGTTTTAAATATAAATGACGGGTACAGTATATTCATACTTTCATAGTAGATAAAAAAGCTTCTAAATTCGAGTAGAAGAAAGTAACTTGACTTGATAATATTAGAAGTACTCCTGTACATAGTTTAGATAAAAAATGATGGATCGGTCATTATATTATATATATACTGGAAATACTGGGATGTGGAGTACTCGGAAATGTTTTGAAGAATAAAAATTGTTGGAACTTGGCACTTGACTATAATATGTTCTTCTTACGAGAAACTAAAAACCTTACTGAAACATTAACCAAAAAAGACAGCCAGGAAAACATACGTACATACGTATAAGCGTATATGGGGTGAATATGTAATGTTAAATTATTTCTTGAAAAGCGAGTAGTAAGTACAACCCATCACAAATTCAACTTCCTTTTGCTTTCCTAACTCGATTGTCATTAATAAGTTAAACAAGACAAAGAGCAAGATATTCAGCGTAATGCATAAATTATAAATTCCTAATGTCCTTAATCGTTGCGCAAATAAATAAAAGTCAGTCGTCAAGTCACAATGTATGCATATTTAAAAATGTGTTCGATTTTACAGAATAAAACAACTAGACCATGTTCAACATTCCTCTACTGCCCGAAGAAGTATTAATTAAATATTAATAACATTTTGTTACTCAACAACACCTGGACGGCTTATATCTTGAGATCGAAAAGTAAGGCTATAACCTACTTTAATTACATCGAGAATGAACTATCAAAGTTTTTCTGTACTCTTCTTTCAAAGTTAACAATGTGATGCATAAAATTAAGTCATTGTCATAAAGCTTAAATTCGAAAATATTCATATAGGCTGATATTTCAACATGACTGCATCTGAAATCACCAGGGAGCGGATACGATATAAAGACAGACTGCCGTTTGTAATTACAAGTGGAACTTGTCAATCTTCTCAGACTTTCGATCCTACTGAGAGATTGACGGATGATGGAGAGTACATTCCTCCTCCGCCCCCACCTCCGGCATTGTTGGAATGATGAGGTTGTTGGTGCTGCGATAATCTCATGGAACTAGGTTGCTGCTGTGACTGCTGAACTTGTTGTTGTTGTTGCTGCTGCGAATGATGAGGATGATGATGATTTGTTTGGTACATGTTCATTTGCTGCTGAGGAGATATGTTTTGTGAATGATGGGAATGTGAGCTCTGCTGAGACGGAGGACCGATGGGATAGCGTCCTGGAATTCCAGCGATGGGAAATTGATGGGGTTGAAGCGTATGTCTGTGGTTTGATGGGGGCTGAGGGGTTCCTTGGCTTGACTGAGAGTTGTAATGACCAGAGTCTGTGTATAGAACACATAGATTAGAATTTGAAGGAAGAGTCAATACCTACTTGATAAGAATGTGTTAGGTCATCTTACCCTTTTGTTGCCTTCGTGGTAGAGAGTTCTGCTGTGCTCGACGTTGCTGCTGTTGCTGCATGTGTATGTGACTACTGTCAAGCGTATTTGCATTCCTTCCTCGGTCTTCGTTGACCATGACACGACTAGGAGGATGTTGATGGCCCATTGGAACAGCTTGGAACTGAGAGGGAGATATTTGACGCAGTCCCAGAGGAACAGTTGGACTAGGCAGAGTGACTCCATTGTTGATGTGGAGTCGTTTGTTTTGTTGCTGCTGCATGGCGATCGTGTAGTTGGACTGACCTCCAAGGTTCATCGGGTTTGGTCCTTGTGGTTGACTTCCAGGTTGGGGATGCATGGCTGCTTGAACACTTTCGTACTCGTAGAAGTTGGACACGGGTCGCTCCTGTCGCTCTCGAGGATTCTCTCGTCGCTGGGAATGATAATGCTGCTGGTGTCGTCGACTGTAGTAAACCAAAACAATTATTAGGTTGGCTGTCATCCTTCACTTTTAATGTCGTCTGAATGAATACTTATACCGTGCAGTAATGCATACGAACCAAGAATACATTCATAACACAAATCGTGATTCAAGATATTACGTTCAACATGCAAGCTTTGGTTAACTGATCATAGCGGTGGTTATTAGTAAGTTTAAACGAATTAAGGCTAGATGAGTTTTTGAAGTGGCAGAAGGTCTGAAATGATGCGCAGAACAGAGAGATAAAGTAACTTAAAATCTGTGCAAAAAAACACCATAAATCGTCGCATACACTCAAACGTAAGCTTAGGAAGATCGCTGGGCCAAACGGTGCAACTCAAACAAAACTGGCTGTCAAAGTTCCAAAGTCAAAATGAGAGGAAGCTAAACTTCGACTCATTTAAAAGACGACCAACCTTTCCAAAATTGCTTTTTTTCTTTGCTCCACCACAGTATTTCGCATTTGCAGTATTTGTGCATCAGTTAAACCTTGCCCAGAACTTCTCTCAGTCATTGGATCGCTATACATTAATTACATTAGGACAGGACAATAAGTGAGATGGACAATTAGCATCTGGTTATAACACACACATGTATAGTTTGCAGGCCTTAGGAATCTCTCAACAGGTTTGAGTAAGATTAATAGGAACAAGTAACAAAGTAAGTTCGAAACAATTACGTACGACGACACAAGAATAAGATTGAGTTAAAATTAGTAGGGCAAACATATATTAATTTTTTACAGGACAGTTAGGAACTGTTAATATTGCTGATGCGAGTAAAATTAAAAACTTACTTGAGATGATGTCTGATCTCTTCGTAGTTGATGTAATGGGAGTATTTCTTGGGATCGACAAATCCAACTCGACTTCCAGGTCGTGTCATTTCATTGTACACATCGTAACTAGCAGATCTAAGGTGAAGGTTGGGTGGATTTCCATTCATGTCTTTGTCAGGCATGTCGATGGGTTTTCGACTGGATGTTTTGACTCGCATGCTACCCGCGCCAGTGCTGTAAGAGGCTGATGAAGCCCTATTGGGATTCTGAGGGTGTCTGGAGAATTCCTCAGGCCTGGAATAGTCATTAGCATTTGCTGCGTAATGACCTCCTCTCCCGTCGTCTCGTCTTTTCTCTGCTAGCCTTCTGTACTGCTCCTAAAAGTATATTTAATGAGGACTCAGTTGACTTTTCATTTAACTGAACGTGGAGTTGTTTTGGTTAACTTTTTGTAAACCTACCTGAACTTTATCGATTGCTGGCACATACTTCTCCGTACCATCCCACTCAACTTCGTTTTGGCGATGATCATGAGCAGCATTGGAGTTCGCTTTTCTGTGCCTCCCAAACCTGAACATGGATCCCAAACCTCGGAACAGTCCTTGCTTCTTCTTCCCAGTTTTTGACTTTTCTTCCATGTCCCCTTCTCCAACGTCTATTCGAACATGCCGACCTGATGGAGCTCCTGAAATGCACGACTCGGTCTCTTCTTCCGCAACTAAGTCACAAAAGTTGTAGTTTAAATAAATATATCACTTAAAACAAAGGCACATCGTTTATGATTCAGTATTCACGTACGAGTTTCCATTTGATTTTCGATGCCGTCTAAAGGAGCTTCATAACTTCTGTCAACAGCTTGTCTGAAACTTTCGTTGCATCCTCTTCCTCTGATCACTCTTACAGCTTGTGGTCCAGATCTGGGAGGAACGTATCCGGACTTCATATCTTCCTGAACGACGATTTCCTGGACCATCGTCTGCAGTGATTCCAAGCTGGAAGACTTTTTCATCCCAAGAGTTGGTCCGATGTCTTTTTTGCTCGATTTAGACTTCCGTTCAGGTCTCTCCGCTCCGTGAGGATGAGGTGGTCTCATTTTAAGCGAGTCCACAATCGAATCTGCAGAATTGGTCCGAGTCAGTCCAGAATTTTCTACACGGGGAGCTGAAAGGAATTTTATCATTATAATGATTTATGATGGTATCTGGTAAATATTGAATCAACAAAACGCATAGACGGTTTCAATTGAGTATTGACAAAACATCAGCAAATCAATCACATGCCTCACATACACACATACAAACTTCGTGTAACTTCAACTTATGCAGGAAACGTGTCAACTTCCACACAAACTTTGGACAAGAAAGCAGTTGGATTGCATTTGAAGGGATAACAAACTAGTATAGTCGCTTCTATATAGATAAGCAATACGAAAGCAAAAACCCTTTCACCCATGAAACGAAACACGTAAAGAACTGTTTAGAGTAGTTAGTTCAACTGGAAGTTAGAAGTATACTTGAAATGCAAAAATTGACGCATGCACATGCTGATGCTAGGCTATGCACATGTTGTTGGAACCCACTTCGTTTCTGTCCCAAGTGATGAAGGAGCTGTAGGAGTTGGTCACCGAGGCCTAAGCGATCTCCGCGTTTCCCCTTCGTCAGGCTGATTTTGTTGGCCAAGTGGATTTCAGGCCACTGCGGACTCCGGCCACCTTCACTTCCAGGTGATGACAAGTTTATAATACTCAGGTTTCTATTGCTTTTGTTTGAATCTGGACAGGGCAAATCGTCGTCAGTACTTAAGGGCCGCTTCACTCCTCTTCTTGCCCATTGATCTAACATAATAATAGTTTATGCAAACCATAAGTACACTAGGAGACATTACAGCAACCGAGGCGTATACTTTTCCTCTAACCCAGAATTTGCTCGGGAATAAATACATTTTTTGCAACTTGTTACAAGGCTCTAATATGTACACAATACTAATATATGATGAGTATTAATACATTTAGCAATAAGAGGTTAGTAATTACAACCCCAACGGTTACTGAACGAAAGTTAAGCCCTGATCACCAAAGACAAGAAATAAATTAATGGGTATCATCAAAACTACAGTGCGCGGACCATACATATTACATTCTTGATTCTTCATGGTGGTTTCAGGTTTGCCGAACCAAAGACAACTTGACGGAATCATGATGCTCACAATTTACAAAACGATAATAATATTTTCGAAACAAATTTTGTTTGGAAGCGATTAGAAATTCATTTTAGGACGAGACAAATGAATGGGACGGTTGGAGGAAACACTGACCTTGTAGGTTTTGTTCTTCAGCTAATCTCTGAGCTCGGGTTTTGTCAGAATCTCCTTCTGGACTTTCTTGTTTGTGTTTATCTCGCTCATCTCGTAATTTCTTGTTTCTTTGGTACGTGTCTGTGCTTTTGGCGTCTAAAGTTGCGTGTCTCTTTTCAGACATGCTTTGACGGCCGAATGCGTCTCGAGAAAATCCTCCAGCGTCCTCCAAGGAGGTTCTTAAATATGGAAGAATAATTAATTAGGTACTGGGCTCTGCGGTGTTTTGTAATTTTAGCTTACTGGCTGGCGTATGTGACATCTGATAGAGCTGCTTGAGCCTCAGCAGGGGAAATGGGCTGAGCGTCTGAGCTCATTCGTCTTCTAGAGTTCAAGGTGTCTTCTGGGGTAGAAGATCTACTGAGAAAAGAAATTAAGACATACATTGTTAATTGAGACAGTTTGCTGAGTGCATTTCAGTTAATACTGTTTACAAAATATTTAGTACCTTGAACGTCTAGGTGGCTTTAGGGGAGCAGAATAATCGTCTTCCAACAATATCATTTCCCCCTTAGAGTTTTGTACTACCATTCCGGAATTTCTTCGTGGTGAATAATTGCCACTGATGGGAATGTTTTCAGGACGGAATATTTGATTGTTAGGTGGACTCCCAGGGGAGTATACTGTTTCATTTGTTGCCTGCAATAATTGTCAAATTATTATTATTGTGTTCAGTGATTGTGACGTTCCTTACGCTGTACAGAAATCAGAAACTGCTTCTTACCCTGTAATAACTATCACTTCTAGCAGCTACTGTGTTTTTGCCGGTTAAACGATCCAACACAGGATTTCTTGGAAGTTCAAGAGCCATCCTCGGGTCAAGATGTGGAGGAGGATTCATTTGCTGATGGTGTGGGAAGTTTACATTAGAAGCATTTTCAAACTTTCCTTTTAGAACGTCAATTTTTCTTAGGCTACTACTTCTACTTCTATTAATGACATTTTGAGCACTGCCCATCGCAGAACTTGGATGGTTTAGTTCGTCTTGACGAACGGTGATGGGAGAAACGATCCGGTTTGAGCTGCCATTGATGTTTGAATGTTGCTGGTGGTATTGATTAGAAGGACTTATTTGATTGCCAAGAGGAGTTGACGTGACAGGAGGAGGATGGGAGTTGCCAGAATCTTCGAGTAGTTTACTTCCGTCGGCTGACATTGAGATGTTTTTGGATCCCCAAGAATCCATTTCATCTCCTGAAGCGGAACTTCCACATCCGCTGAGGTCTGTCGTAGGAGCAGAAGACGTAGGAACTCGCCGTGCGATTGTGAGAGTAATGAATCCTGGTTTTGGCTTGGGTCCATCTTGAGTCATTGTTTTCCTTAAAGTTTCCATTGCATAAGTGTTGGAACAGTTCTGCAAGGAAACTCCGTTGACACTCAGTAGTTGGTCATTAGGTTTTAATCGAGTGTCTCGTGAAGCTGCTCCTCCATGAATCACACTTTTAATGAAGATTCCCATGTCTATCATTCCGCGTTGGGCTTGAGTTGCAGTTTTACCCTTCACACTGATGCCTGTAATTTTATGAATTATGAATATGAGAAATTAATAATCGTGTAATTTTAAAGAATTAACTCGTTTTACCTAATCCAGCCTTTTCGGTGTCCAAAACTGGGATGTCGTACGTTAATACTTCTTTTTCTGTCCATGGCACTGGTTGAACGTCTTCGCTTACTTTCTCAGGAGGCTAAACATCAGTAGATTGATCAGATGTGAAATGGTTTTTGTCAATAATAGAACGCTCCAAATAAAGTCAGTGTGAAAAATGTGGAAAGACAACTTACAATTTGACGAGGTAGCTTGGGACTCAGATCGACTCTCTCCTGCCTTGATACGACCAACTTGACTATTCCACCTTGAGGAATATTCCTCAAAATCGAAACAGCTTCAGATTGTGTTTTTCCGGTTATTTCAATTCCATTCACTTCCAGCAAACGATCTCCAGGTCTCAGTCTTCCATCATCTATGGCTGCGCCCTTTACAGAAAATATTTCCATGAATTCTCGTAATTGCTAAACTTTACGAAAAAAATGTTGAACTTACTGTTGGCAAAATATTTTTGATATAAATAGGACAGTTGCCTCCTGCTGGATTATCTCTTGTTGTGATGCTGAATCCCAATCCTTGAGGTCCCTTCTGCAGGTCTATTTCGTATTTTCTCCCAATTTTTCTAGTGTTGGAAGTTATTAGGCTGGTGGTAGTTGCTCCAGGTCGTGAAGCAGGGGCTGCCTGAGCAGGAGATTTCTTAGTGGAAGAAACTGTAGCAAGTTTACAATCTCCTACGACTGAGCACACAAAACATAATTTTAGTAATTTGTGCATCTCATCTTCGCACTACTAATGCAATTAAAAATTAACTACTCACTTTTTTCCTGACTATGAACCATATTCTCTTTCTCTTCTCCATCTACACAAACACTTTTGTCAACTCCAATGTCACTAGAAACTTGATTGTTCGCTGGTTTGACGACTTTCAGTCTTAATTGGTCTGAACTTAGTCCTTGACGGAATAAATCCTGAGCTGCTTGAAATGGAACACCGAGGAGACTACTTCCATTTATCTCCACGATTTTGTCCATAGCACTTAAGCATCCATCCCGATCTACTCTACCCCCCTTTTCAACACTTTGTACGATAAGTCCCTGATTCTTCCCGTGCTCATTATGCTCAGGAACGAGATGAATTCCCAAAGGACCAGCTTCATGCTGAAGGATCACTTCTACTTCCATTCTGTCTTCATGAATGTTTGGCTTGTAATAACTGTCGTCATTTAGCTCTCGACGTTCATGCTCTGAATCACTTGCTTCCGAAGTGGGACTTGCAGTTGCTCCGACAGGTTCTTTCCTTAAACTAAGACACATGGCTCTGGAAAAGAAAATAAATCAAACAGTAAATTACCAACTGAGCAAGCAGATCTTCGGTAAAAGTTTCAGTTAGCTTTAACTCCATACCTATCAGCTGCATCGGCCCATCTTGAACTTCCATCACTAAAAAATTGCATTGATAACCTATGATGATCTCTCGAGAACTTTCCGTTGTTCTGATTTAAAACACTTCCTGCGCTCTTATTTCTAATGAACTTATTGTAGTTATTTTCTGTTCTAGTCTGCTGATTTCCATTGCTGTGAACACCTTCTTTGTCAATTTGATTAACCCCAGATTCGCCTCCATAATACGTTGAATTAGTTCCAGACCCATCTTCATTCACATCATGACCGTTGCTCATGACTCGATTAGTGGAATCATCCTGTAAACAAGAATCTTTATTGCATTATGCAGCTCATACATCACGTTGAAGCCGTTGAAATGCTCTCTTACAGGAACACTTTGGTTGGTGTAAGCTCCCTGCTTGTCCTCATCTATTACAGGGGCAGCAGACCATCTCTTGGAAGCATCGGGGGAGGATAAATGGACGGGTGACAATCGATTCAGTGCCGGTTCACTTCCTCTTCTAACTTGGAGGGTTAATCCTCCGCTTCCCGAAGGACCTGAAGTCCCCGAAAGTCCGTTGTTGAGCTCTTCTCCCGTGATTTCTATATCTGTCCGAGCAAAAGGCTGGAATTTATGTTCCGTTCCCTGTGAAAAATGGATTACAGCATTTCTTGAGACAATGAACCCATTTATCGATTTACTTTATTACCACCATAAATTTAAGTTAGTGCTCTATTTATATTTGCACACATGGAGAGCGATAACAAAACAGATAAGAAGTCAAAATGGCTTTTACCTGGAAAATATCTGGGCTATTGGTGCCCACAGAACTGGCACTTGTCCCATCACCAGCATTATGCTGGAGGGATGGCATTCCGTCGTGATCTTCTTCATAAATGGCCATAATTTGTTCTCTATCATCAGCGACATCAATCAGTTTGTCATCCGGGTCAAGTATTCCACCATCAGATTGCGATTTTAATTTGTGCACGACAACCCATGAGTCTTGACTCTGTTCACAAACACAAGAAAAGAACCTCTTGAGACTTGAGAGTTAGTGGAAGGGCAAACATGTGGCTTTTTACTAGTTGTAATTCTCATTGATTGGTACGCAACAACAAGGATGCCTTAAATCAATAAAATTCCCCTTGAAAGGGAAAAATTACACCGGATTTGACAAGGTCATGTTACCAATCACACAAACACAAACTCATCTACTATCTCATGACATAATAAAGTTATGGTGAATGGCTAACACTTTATCTTTAGCGAAAATTCGCACACACCTCAAGTTCACACCTTTAATTTCGCCTCTTTGGATGATCCTATTTGTACTGATGTACCCCACCCTTAGCTTGTTCAGCTTTACGAGAGGACGGATGAAATGTTTTGCACACTTATGTTTGCAAAACTCAGCCTGGATAATATTTAGCCCTGAACATGTGTGGAAATTGCTACAGGTTAACTCACTGGGGATGAAGGAGAAAGGTAGGATTATTAAGCAAGTCTATGGGAATAAATAAATAGTTTTTGCCAAGTTAGTTGAAATCTCTCACTCCATTGCTTTTATAGTGTATAAGTAGTAACGATAGAGTGTAAATCGCAATATGCTCACATCTGTTCTCTATCTAACATTAGTTAGCTCAACTGCCTCCTTCTTGTATTTCCACCTTCGTTAATGACACAACCCACCTTGTGATGCACATCGAACTCAGGTAAAATAAATATTCCCCCAAGCTAATCACGTCACGATTGCAACCTGCCATGTAGTAAGGAGTAAGAAGTGTAAGCAGGTATCCTTCTTCAGCCAGAGATTCTTCACCACGCTGGGATTAAGGAGATAGATAGGTTCTCTCAATGCATACTACACACTCGTTTGACTACCTTCTTTACATTGCACATCATTCACATTCAGCCTTCTTCCTAACATCATCAACCACTGAATCATTTTTATCGCATCGTGAAATGGGTTTAGCTGCTTTAGTATTAAAAGAAGTTACGAAGGAGCGGATACAATTCATCCGAGAAGCGATCTTTCAGTTTGTAAGTTACAAAAGAAGTCAATGTATCTCAAAAATTCAGCAAGTTTTATAACCACTTAAGCCAGGGGTTCTTTCGACCATTTTCATGATGATCACAACCGCAGTTACATTTCAACCACGTAACAAACACAATGGGAAGGTGGAAGGATATTATTCTCCTTGAGTGCTTTACTACTATCGTCCGGTTTCCTTATTCTTTACTTCCACATGCAGTACACACATTTTTCGCTACTCTTTCCAATAACTAAGAACCAAATCATAATATTATTATGATTCTCTGAATTCACGAAGAAGCAATAACATTAGGGGATTTTTTTAATGCTACCTCAAGTGAAAGATGATATGTTACTGTGTTTTACTACCTGGCTGGCTAGACTTAAATACTTAATGAAGTCTTAGTGCATTGCTTTATCATTTGTAATTTGAAACAACAATGCATGCTGAATTGTTGAAGCTTCTACTCTACCAACAACTCAGTAAGTACTCTTCTCTCTTTACGGAAGTGGATGTGGGCTCGTTCGCTTTTTTATGGTGAATCACCAGCGATCTAAAACATGATCATGATTTTGAAGACGAGAGTTTTCCTAAGCGTTACAAATCACCGCGAGGGTAATTAAATAAAAACATGGGAAGGGAGCAGTTTAGTTGAATTACAAGTGAGGCATCACATTTCCATGAATTTTACAATTTTACGAGGCTTGTTTAATAGTATGGCGAATTATTACCTCAGGTACGGGCTCAAGAGACCCTAAACTTCGGAAGGAGAAGCGATTCCGGAGTTTATTTCTTGCGCCAGGGTCACTTTCGCTGAGATCGTATGTCTGGGAATTGGATCGGAAAAGTCGACGAATCCCTGAGCCTATTCGTTTCATACCCGTTCGATCGGACGAAGCAGATTTCATTGTGATAATGAATTAAGGAGTAAAGTAACTTTGACGAGATAATGAGATCTGGTTCATTTAATCATTTAAATAAAAATCAAAACAACCAGGGGTTCAGTAATCACGAGACCAGACCACAAGAAATGGGAGAACAACATCTCAATCATTCGCATATTTCCTTTAATTTTTCTCATTCCTTGTTCACACTTCCACATAAATTAACTTCCACAACTGCTGGTTAAAATACTTGTTTTGCTACTGGCAAACGCAAAGGTTCATTTTCATTCAAACTCGAGTTGAATTCTAAAGATTAGGTTTAGGTGCTGCTTTGCTATCTTTAGAAAAAACTTCACTTATCGCGTTGGAACTAGAAAGAAGTATTATTACTCTACACAATGTAAGTCGAGATTCATTCTACTGCTCGGTTGAAAGCATCACGAAGTGAATTAATTAATCTTTGATGATGAAAGTCCCAGAGCTCAGAAGTCAGAGCAGTCAGAAGCACCGAGTAAGCCTAGTAAATCCAGTTCTGAAAATGACCACGAATAATTGAACTCCACTCCACGCTTCAATAAATTTTAATATCATTAATCTCCATCAAAAATGGAGGAACGATTGCAGGAGTCAGTCTAAGAGTCTAACCCTGTTATTATAAGTATTTTAGATAATCAGAGAGTTCACTGGCAGAATATTTCACAGAAAAATTAAACTCATGCGATCTCCCTTGTCTTTCACTTTCCTGCGATTTTTGCAGCTTTTAACTTGACTTAGTGCGCTGAGTGAATGAATGCAACACGAACGAATGGTAGTTCCAACAACTTAAAACAGTTAAAAATGTTCCACGATCAACACATCACTCCCAGTTCAACTTGAAAAATTCCCTTTCCCATGGACTCCTCGCGAATAACTGAAACATGCCAATGCTTATAACTCACGAACGCTGAATGATGTACAATGAGACTGGAATTGTAATCGCGAAAATATTCAATTACAACTATCTTTATCGATATGCTGAGTTAAGGACTGAGTAAATTGAAACACTGCCAAATGCTAAGAGCTTAGCGAGACTGTACCTTCACTATGTAATGGTGAAATTGCAGACTGCAACTTCTTCACTATTTTGCACTGTTTTGACAACGAACCAACCGTGTCCGTCTCTCTTGGCGTAACGTGAGCAATATTGTTTTCTCAAGTCATTATTATATCCCACATCATTAGTTAGCCAGTGTATACAAATTTAAATCTTATTTCACCAACCTAGTCAAGCAACACAGGGTTGGTCGATTGGTGCGAGAGGTATTCCAGTTGAAACAAAATAGCATGTCAAAATATGCACGTCTATCTTTAATATGTATCGTACGTCGCTTCAACTCTTCCCATAGAAAAATCTTGTTAGCTTCTACTTACATTAGTACACAATCTCCACTGCTGTGAAGAATTATTATACTGTAAAAATAATTCGGAGGTGCGTCCAAGACATAACAATGCATTAGAGTGCCTATATGGCATTCATAAATATTTCAAAGAAAACACACATACCCCTAATGGACTTGCTTAGTCAGCACGTGTATACATTTCAAAGCACGGTTTTTATTCGCTTTTAAATCACTAGCGACACATCTCATACTCATTAGTCTTATTAGGGAATTTATAACCTCAAAACGTAAACACATCTTCACTTGTTATTGTAATTTCGTATGCTACTGGCTTTCGCTACTTTTGTTTCTCGTATCATTAACATTTCTG
>JAQGAD010000987.1:0-25014 GCA_034696625.1 Isotomurus palustris
AAGCCGATTTCGAAAACGTGCAACTAGAAATGTTTCCAAATGGCATTTTTAAGAAAATCAACCTCTCTCCTCCTGTTCTTCAAATCGAAGATAAATTACAAAAATGATCTTGCTATTTCAATTAGCACTCTCAGCGAGTTATTGTACACATTTAGCTTTATATTTTTTAAATTGTTTGTCGTGAAAAAGGGTAATTTACGGACGAAAATGCCAAAAAAGTTGCAGTTTGGATTTAAGTATTGTCTTATTCACTTTTACGACTTGCTACAAGCTTCAATCTGCCTTAAAATTAAGTATTAATATTTCAATTTTTCATCAAAATGTCCCAAACTAAGAAGAATTTTATTTGTGAACGAATAATACGCACGTAACCTGGTAATTGCAAAAAATCTCCATTCAATCCATATCTTAATTCCAACAACTCTGGTGAACTAACCAGCAAATTATTCCTAAGTTGAATTAAAATTAATGCTAATTTTATGGTCAAAATTAAATTGCAACTCGCAAAACCTAATAGTGTGTGTCAACTTAGCAATTTCAATAAACCCCTATGGAAAAGTTTCCAACCCGACATGCAACTTTAACAGCGGATTTCTCATGTTGGAATCAAGTTACATGCAATCCAGGCAGTCTCACATAAAAAGAAACTATTAAAGTACTTAGATTTCAATTTTGGAGAAATTTGCTTGAAAACTGACCCATGTACATACGTTTGAAAACTGTTTCACAAGTCTTGGTTCACCCTCTGTATATCGGTGAAATACAAGTAAAGCTTTACGATATAAGGAGCCAGAATAATGGAGATAGAAAGAAGTGAGGAGACAAAACAGAAAAAAGAATTTGTTCCGGACAAAAGAATGAAATTAAAGAGTGGTGTTGATGGCCTCATGGAAGTGCCTTACTTTGCGAAGCATTGCTGATGATTGTACTTCATATATTCATGTAGTACGTTCTTTGTGCAAGTTTTTGTTTAGTTAGCTGGGCTCTTCTTCTCAAAAGTAAAACCCTCTTTCATTTATTTCTCGTTTGGTGTGGTTTCCCAATACTAACAGAAACTTCCTCCATATACTCAGACAAACTGAGGCAGCAGTAGACAGGAGACAGCAGGCTACCAAACCCATTTTTGAAAGTAAAAGAAATAATGAACTGCACCGAAGAGAAAACACTCTGCAGTTAGTACAACACAAATCCATTTGTTTCACTCCTGCTGTTTAAAACTGCAATTGTATTGCACACCACAAACTACCGACAGCTCGAGCTCGAGGCTTAAGTATTACACTTTTATCTTCCCTTTGCATCATCGCAGGAACTAAAACACTCTCGGATATTACTTCCTATTTAAATATGGATGCATGTATTGTTCATATTGTAGTTTCCCTGTATTAGTAACTAGTATCATTGCGATATGCCCGTGGAATACTAATAATAAGCTTATTTTTCCAAAGCATATTACTCTAAATTACTCTGTTACATACTGCGAATAATACGATGTGTATTGTAAGGAGCTTATTGGAGTAGAATAATGAAATTGAATTTGTTCCCAAACAAACCACTATGCTCAGCTCTGCGACTGATACTCTCACTCGTGTTCTTCGTTAGTAAGCGATGAGATTATGATGGGTCTTTGGGGTGAGAATTACGAACACATGTTTTCAAAAGGCTCCAATTCTTTGGGTTTTTTCTTTCATGGCTTACTTGTAGTTGTAGTTGTAGATGTAATGTACATGTCACATGTGTGTATTACATTACAGGCATCATTAACTGGTGAAAGTAGAAACCATTTACTTTGTATAGCCTATTTCTTACTCAATAATGTATTACAGCTTTAACATAAGACGTTCTCAACAAATAAGGCGATTGAAGTTAATTGAATTTACTTATCTAGAATCCATATTAGCTACTTGAAGTCAGTCTCCACATCCTTACACGGTTCTAAAACTTACATTTATTAGAAGCTTCGTATATCTTGTATCTTATCTTATGGGATTTATTGGACATCCCACATTTATGAACTTGTTTGAAACTTCAACTTTTTTTCTGCCTTCTCCTAATAATTCTATTATATGCAGATAATATGAGAGTTGAGTTATAATATAAATGCAATGAATAAGGTAAATAAAATACGCCAAACTAACAACGACTGAATAAGCAGCCATATTATGAAGAAGTCTACATTTCTGAAACTTCTGAAGAGCGAATTGTCGAATTGTGATACTTTCATCTTGAAGTGTTTGCAGAGTGCCTACTATAATATTAATTAAAACATGACTAATTTGAATTATTCAGAATAAAAGTGCCAGGAGCCCAAGACAAGGCCTTGTGGGAAAGCAGGAATAAAACACACAGAAAGTAAATTGTATCCCACCCATTAACAGCACACATATATTATTTGCCCAACGACTAATCAATAAGTTCATTGAGAGGGAGAGAAATACAAACGCTTGATTATTTGTTCTGCTCAATCAATACAGAGAAAGGAGAAAGAAGTATGAAATACAAGTGTTCAGTCTTATTGATAGAGCCTACTAACAACCTCATTTTGTGTCAAGTAAAATGGCTAGGTATTTAGTTTCGAAGAAAGCAAATGCTTGAGCATTTGAAAAGGCAGTCTGATGATGATGATGATGATGAGGCAAAGGAATCCAAGTGGAGAAAGTCTGAGTGACTGAATGACTGACTTTCTCCTATCATCATTGCCACGGGAAGAAGTCTTTGAAGTGAACCACCAACCGTTCCCTCTACTCTCGAGAGTATTCTTCAGCTCCCTTTGTTTTTGTCCTACTCTCCAAGAAAGGAATCAAACTGGGTCTTTCAGCTAATAGTCTTTGGATATTTGTATTACACAACTCAAACTGTGGAAGCATTTGCGATATGGCGATACACACAGTCGGTGAGTCGGTGAGTCGTTTATTGCCTACGGACTTTGATGTGGAAGAATCCGATGTAATTTTCGATGTGCTATAGTAGAGTGGATACGGAACGGAGCTGTTCCTGCGTTCAGACAGTAAAAGCAACCACACAAACTGCGTGCAAGTCTGCATATCGTGGTGAAATATATATTTCATGAATAGGAGAAGTTTTCGCCTCCCCTCAAAGACTCAACTGACTTGGTTTTGTTTTGTTGTTCACTGTAGGAAGAATAAAAATGATGAATGTATTCATAACCTGAAGCACGCATTATATTCCCAGTGAAATTCGCACTCCATGTCACGAAAGACGAAAGTTTGTGTTTCTTTCGTATATATTAAGTTTGGGAGAAAGCTACACAAACCAAAACCTACACACCCACAAAAGGCAATCGAACTGTGCGGTGTGGGTTTTATATAATAACACTATATATCATAGATATTCAACCTACGCTAGACTATATTCGTCACAACTATACCTACTCTGTAGATTTATACAAGTTTAATGTATGCTGCAAATAAAGAAGGGGTATCGACAATTCCCTAGTCTCCTCGGCATGGAATAATAATATAATTATTTCCTAACACCAGACACATCGTCAAGAAGAATGGGCTCGTATGCGATGTAGCTAGATATTCGCACTCCTCGGCCTGTTCTGCTAATTTCAGTCTCTAGGATCCCGACGACCCACGTCAATGTTTGCGTAGGCTGCAGATAACTTACTGATATTATAATAATAGTCTTTGACATTTATTCGGCTGGAATTTCTGGAACTTTGTACGAAATAATTAAGAAGTGGAGGAAGGAGGAATGTTCATCGAAGCAGAATGTACATTTGATGTATGAGTAACTGTATAATAGTTGATTTGCGTAGGTGGTGGAGGCAGTAAATACGTAAGCCCAATCTCGTGACTACGAGAAGTGTTTTATTATTTTAGTATTTCATACGGTGATTCATTCACTTCACTAGAGGAGATTTTTATTCATTCTTGTCCCACATATTTACCTGCGCAGAGTGAAAAAATAATTGTTTTATGACACAAACTACGACAATTGAGAAGTCAAGTAATCATTCATTCTCTTTCGATTAAACTTATTACAAGTCAATGATTTAAATTATATTGTTCTGATGACTAAAACTAATTTCTGGGAGAATAAAATATGTTGTCTCTATCTTTATAATTACATAGGAAGGAGTAGCTGGTGAATTAGTAAAGTAAATTCAGTATTCGATGGAATGTTCGATTTAACCTTAACAAATAAGTGGGTCGTGCTTTGAAATCGATAGTTAAAATGTTAAATTAATTAGCCTAGGCTGAGCTTCAAGCATTTGCTACAAAGATCGGAGAAGATACCATCTTTTGACATATTAATCTAGTGTGAAATTATGGAATGTTTCCCTTTTCCAACGCGAAAAATTTTGCATTCCGCATATATTTTGTGAATGTTATACTCGTGCTTGCATAGTTAGTACAGGTTTGCAGTTGGCACTAACAAACATTAAATTATTTTTTGGCTAACAACACTGCGCGTCTCGTGTCTGTCAACAACAAAGTTTGCAGTTTGATATCGCTACATCGCAAGCCAATTACCACATATTCTGTTCATATTGAAGTTCGTGTACGATAAAATAGTGATTGCAGCGGAGTTATGTTGCAATTCTTGAAGTAGAGATCTCCTACTTGTACTTGCATGTTAATATCTTGCAATATTTATCGCGTACAGCCTGTAATTGGACCATGAAGGAAATTCACCAGCTTACTTCGCAGTTCGCGTATTCAACAATTTATCAATTTAGTCAATATTACAGGCCTGCTACTAACAATGTTTGTTTTACCCTCTCACCTATTGTCAGTCTTCTAGTGGCTGATGCAAAATAGATAATGCTAACTTTTGCATTCATACACTTCCTTGGACAGGAGATAAACGCATGGTTTATGTAGACAGTCACTCATCTCTGGCAACAATTCCAGGAACTGTCGAGTGACATGAGGAAAACACCCAGAATAATTATTGAGCAAGGTATATACGAATACGTACTACACAATTAGGAACTCTAACCGAGCAAAAATAGTCTAATTTGATATGGTCAATTATTATTGCACTTTATTCTATGAATAAAATCTGTTATACTTTCTACAACAATTTACGGGCCATAAAACGAATACGACAATTCTGAATGGCTAATGATCACCTAAGAAAAACCTACAACTTTTTTCGTCATTCACTCGTTCATTCAACCATCAACCTTAATTTTAATTATCCTGGAATATAGATTGCTGTGCAATAACTGCAACTGGTTTTCTCTACTATGACTGTATAGTACGCATATACTAAGTACTGACTACCTTTATGACTTGGGTAAGAAACAAATGTCAGATGTATGAGTTAATACATTGCTTGGCTCTTTGTTTGAGTGCTATAACGTGATTTAATGGTAGTAAGGAGAAAGCCTCACGAAACGAATGAAGTAGAGAATGGCCTTAAAACCCGTTTTTATTCCGTTGTAAAGACCAATTATGTTTACTTTTACTCCCAACTGAGTAAAAGACCAATGCACTACATTCCCATTGGAGTTTTTATTCCCACCTACAAACACACTAACTCCGGCGAAAGAAAGAGTGAAAGAACACATATATAAGGAAGGAGCTCTTAAGTCAATACAAATATAATCATCGGATGCAATGATCCATTGGAGCAGCCCATAAAAATCAGTTATTTCCGTTTTCCACTTTCCCTTTATGAACCCTAAACGAAGGTTCAGTTAGCGTGTGAGCTGGTCTTGTGCTGCACTCTCCCCAGGAAAATGATCAAAGGAAACAGTCCATTTATAAACTCTCACTTATGCTACTTCTCTCCTTTCGCTCTCCTTCTTATTTACGTGCATCTCTGTTCTGTTAAATACAACTGCTTGCACCCTCGCAGCAAAAGCATTTCCTCGAGCCTCGAGCAGACAAAAGATCATAAAGGAGCCTGACTCTCGTGTGGAGGAAGTAGCAGTAGTAGTAGAAATAAGGAGATTTGTCAAAAAAAATACTAGCGATAAGGCAAAAGTCATAAGGCAAAAGTCATAAGGCAAAAGTCAGGCGAAAGGCATCGATAAGTTGGTCTCTTTGGACATGTAACATTTGGAAGCACGTCGTACTTCCCAAGAAACCAAGTTTCCGTACCACCCAACTCAACGAAATTGGAGGCAGTAAAGATATGAGAACAAATATTATTACCATTTGTGTACGCTCCAACTCCCGTATAATCATAACGACCTAGTGGAAAGTATCATTAACTCTAAGCCAAGGAGAAAGTCATAAGTAGCTAGCACACTGTACTTTTGTAGAGAAAGAGAAAACTAACTCTTAACATCATCATATATTAAGTCTACACACATAATGGCCTATAATACACTCTACACTCTACACACTAATGGTATCTTGCTTGTACTTGTATTGTTACGCAACTCTTGGTGTGTTGTGTGATGTCTGTGCAAACATTTCTATGTTCGAATTTCACGTTCACACACGTGAATACATGTAACAACAATCTCGTTGTAAAAAGTGTGTGTGTGTAGGAGTTTCTATACTCCTACTAAAGCAGATGAACTTGTACTAGTGAGTTAACAGGAAAACCAACAACCAACAAGGCAGGAAATTTTGTTGAGCTATAAAAATAAGAAAATCAAATGTCAAATCAAATTTACTCTCTCGTCTGAAAAATAAAAGAAATCTTTTAGATTACAACATCCCGTTGTGGCTTTGGGTAAAAACGAGGCTGGTGATGGCACAGCAGCGGAAGAATAACTAGAACGAATTTTTTCTCCTTTATGTTCTTCTGAGAAACTTCTTTCTTTAGTGTTTTTGTGCGCGAGTGAAGTCGAAGAGTCGAAGAATTTCTGGAGAAACCAATCAAAATGGATCCCTTTTTCATATTTGTTTGTCTATAGTTGTCTTTAGTTTTTGCTGTCATGAAGAAATCTCGTGTGTTCTTTGCAAAATAACAGCACAGTTCTTCAGCTTCTGCATGACAAGATGACAAGGAACATGAATGGTTGTTTAACACAGCCGAGAATGGGTTTACAACTCTGCATTTCCTTTGGTTGTTTTAACTGTGTGTATACTATACAATACTGTTGTTATTGAATAACCACCTATTGAATGCCTTTACATATCAACTCTTATGCTTAGGAAGTCGTTTGCAGAATATTTTCAGCAAGATTTACAGGTGATTACTCCTTGACAAGGAAATAACAAATTCTATTTTGTGTTCCAATTCTCATGTTACAAACAAACCAACCTTGGTTATGACCTCAACTTTGGTTGTTCTACAAACCTGAAATCAAAATAAAATGAGATTTGTTCTTTGATTTCTTCTTGTAGGTTGAACAACAAGCAAAGGAGGGATTGGAAACGGAAGTAGAACTCTCCTGGAATTCAGGATACCTGCCTTTATATCCAAAGAGGATTTATCCTACCTGCTGAGCGCAAGTAGAATGAAGTTGCATGGTCATCATTATCAACCGTTACGTGAAGCATGAGAAATTCATAAACAGAGAAAGCAAAGAAAGTGGTTGCTAAATAAATTACTTTGATTTCGTCTTATAAATTCGTTGTTGTTGCTTATTCATCCAATTAGGGTAACAGCATATATCATCACTATCACACATTCATTGTGGC
This sequence comes from Isotomurus palustris, assembly GCA_034696625.1. Taxonomy (NCBI): domain Eukaryota; kingdom Metazoa; phylum Arthropoda; class Collembola; order Entomobryomorpha; family Isotomidae; genus Isotomurus; species Isotomurus palustris. The sequence continues at coordinate 7,575 of JAQGAD010000987.1, forward strand.
TTCCTAGTCTTAAATACAGCAGACATTTGGGATTTTTAATTGTGTGAATGGACAGCCTTGGTTTTAAAACTCACCCAATAAAACTGTGTTTATCGTAGTCAAGAACTAAAAGCTTCATTCATGTTAAAAAGAGGAGAGTGTGCACATCTGAGAGCATTTAACCTCAAGGTTTCATTTAATTTTGTATTCAAGCTGAGGGACATTTTGTGTGCGTGGGTTAGTTGCACACATCTCAACACTTAGGATTCATTAGGTGTATGAATGTTGGTGTGGTAGGGAAGTGAGATGTTGCAAAACTACTTCACCAACTCGAAGGAGAGAGAGAGAGAGAGAGAGATAGTCAATCTGGGAAAGGCAGAGGTTGAAAAAGATGAGGGTGGAAAGGGAATCATGTATGAATGAGTAAAATTGATGCATGAAAACGCTTGAGATGGTGGATGGTAGGAGATCGAGGCCCTGCATAATATTGCATCCATTCATCTGATGAAGGTTGAGGGTCCCTTGGGAAATATAGGGGAATTTCCTTCCTTCCCTTTTCTTCATCATGAGGCTCCAAGTGACTGAAGACTGCGAGTGCAGGCAGTAAACGAATGAGCGAGATAGAACCCATGTGAATCATTATTTGTACGTCCCTACGTCTACGGCTCTACGCTTGTAAGTAACGAGACCTAGTAGATAGTAATTTTGATCCTTGCTACTTCATCTTCTACTCTGGGGCTTTTTTATCTCGGTTTACATGTTTCTCTATTGGGAGTACGAGGTTACTTGAGTCTGTACACACTTTACTGGTACAGGATTCTCATCTAAGGTTGGTTGCAAAATACAACACACACTGAGGCTGTCTTTAGTGGGAAAGTACGCAACAAATTACATAATGAATTATAAGAAATCTACGTTTGGAAGTTATAAAATTGCTATTTCTGAAATGCAATAACAAATATTGCACGAAATTTCACGAAAAAAGTTAAAAACTTTGTTTCAGGCTGTTGTGTTGATTATATAGATACGCTTAAAAGCAGAAGCATGTCAAGCAATTTGACGAATTCGATCGTGTAGATGGGTTTCGGACGTTATAAAGGAAAGAACACACATACCCGTAAGATAACACGGTAAAACGGACTTGACATAATGACATCGCTAATGGAGTTTTAAATGTTTATCTGCTTTCACATCTTGAGCAAGACTAATTTACTAAACCGTGGCTTTTGGACATATGTAATTCATTAGGGGATAGTGAAATGTGGAATTTCAAATAGTTTCTTAACTGGCAATTATTACTACAGTGCTGTCAGTACTTTTTAATTCCTTCCTTCCAGCTTCGCCACGTAAGCTTAAAGGTACTCGCTGATTACACACAATGATTATACATTTCACAATTTATGGACTCTTTACTCTTGATAACTTTTTCGTAAGTCTGGCCAGTCCCATTTTACACAAATTTCTTATAAACGCGGCTTACTTTCTAGACATTTTATTGACCCCTCAAGGGAGGAGAAGTTTGTCTTCGTTGTTCGTTCTTGTGGAACTGACGAGATACGATAATAATTAAAGTCCTCATTAAGAGGCACAACAGCTTCATTTACTTGGCCAATCAACTCAATTCAGGAATGGTCATTTCTGAAATCGACAGTTGAAGGTTAGGTTAAGTATTGAGGTAGTTAGTTCTGTAGGTGTCCAACATTGTGATGGAGCAGAGTTATAAATAGATTGGAGACGTCCAGTTATGAAAATGACACGTTTCTGATTGGATTCGTAAAGGTTTTATCATTTAAATTGGTTCCTCATCTCGTTAAATTAAATGCTTTATCATTTAGGCAGGCGGTCGGACATATGAATACAATGGCCATTAATCATCCTTTAAACAACTTTATCTTTTGTAGTACTACATAACCATAACCAATCTACCTACACTTGAAATGATGTTAGCATGAACGATGTTGTTAAAACTTAAAATCTGTATTTTACTGTCCTAACATTAACATCTGAAGTAAAGTGTACTAAAGAGTTAAGAGACGACACTCACCTTGACCCGAGCATGGCTGAATCCAGAAGCAAGTGGAGACGATGAGAGTAAGAATCCAAAAATACTTTCTCCAAGCTTTCACCGTAATGTGCTGTGGCATTGTGGACAGGTTAGTCTTGTGAGCGTAGGTATATTGAATGGGATTCCCGTGTTCGTAATGATCTGCCCTTGATAAATGTATTTGTGTCACTTTCTCTCGCTTGGGACTCGACACTTTGTCAAGATCTAAATCACCATTAAGAACAAAAAGCGAATTGCTCCGGTCTTCTGTGGAGGAGTAGCTTTCACCACTGCCACAGCCAGCGCGTCTCTTAATGAACGAAGAAGAAGCAGCCATCCTACTAGTAGCCTTATTGGACATATCTGAACTAGACATAATACATGTATCACTATTACAACTATTAGAACCACTTGGGTTAACACTGCTACTTTCTAAGCCTGGAAAAGTACTGGAGCTAACTGGGATCTTAGATTTCCCCACACAGAAAGTATGTCTCATTGCGAAAGGTCATGAAAGAATTATCCTTGCGTAAATCTCTCCTATTTTCTTACACAACTTTCTTAAGAAAAGGAAACTGTATTTCCTCTAAGAAAACTTAATTCGCTCCAAGAATAACTACGGCTCTCACCATTGAGTTTTATTTCTTTTCAACTGTTTACGCCAAACTTCCTTATTGGCCTTTCACCCGAGAAAGCACGTCATTTATTCGTTTAAATGACGTTGTTTAGTAGTCACTACTGCTTTATATGTTTATTAGATGCACAAACTACACGTGCACACGTATATATTCTGTTAAGTGTGCTTTTAAGATGCGTGGAATTACTTTCACCTATTCCTTATATACTTTCACTGGGTTGACATTGCACGTGGTGGTGGTATATTATATACGTTGGGTTTTATTGTTAAGTAATGGGGCCACATTCGTCCTCAATGGGTGTCACTTTATCCACGAAGAAGTGAAACTGTTGGCTTTCTCCGTGTAATTTTATGTTCTCTTCCTGTTTTCCTACGAAAGTAGTAAACCTTAAAAGAAGCTGTATTACTTACACTCTTGAACTGTGAATTGTGATACTTCTACTGCTCCACCACATTCATTCAAGTAAGAGAATGCAACACTACACTCTTGGATAAGTACACACACACACACACACACACATGTGTGTCCAATGACTTCTCAAGATGAAGTGCTCTGGAGAAAAAAATCTTTAATGGGTTGGGCTGGAAGAAAAGTGCATTTGGAACTTAGGCCAATTCTTAACTACCCAGAAGCTGCTGTGGTGGTTGTCAACAACGTGTCTAATCTAATTCAGGACCCCATCACTTGTCCACTTGAAGCGTAACTTGAGGCATTCGTACGCACAGAGACCTCAGAACGCGTTGTACGTGTTGCTTCGTAGGGAAGAAGAAATATATACTTGACAGATCCACTTGGGACTGTGTGTGTAAGTTAGTCGATGGGACTTTCTCTCTCGTTGATCTTACTTTGGGTGTCTCTCTCACACACTTCGATTTGATCTGAGAGACTAGAAGCCTAGAAGTCTAGTGGAGGAGGGTGGGATGAAAGAAAGCCACAATCGGATCAACTTCCAAATCCTGTGTGGCTAGTTCCCGTTGAAACTTCAAGTTCTTCGATTTATACAAAATACGGGAGACCAAATGAAGTTCACCAGTACAAAAGTACAATGACGAGGATACACACACTCACACACACACTAGAGGAACTTTCCAACTTTCTCCACTTTCTTATCAACTTTCCCCGAGTTGTGAGCTGATAGTCTGATAGTTTCCTCGAAGGCTTTTACAATATCGTCTTATGTTTCTCTTCGCCTTGTAACAAAATCAGTCAGACGAATCAGACAGCCAAACTCTCGCTGTGTAGTGTGTTACACTATGGAATGTTTACTTTTACGGAGGAAAAGTAACTCATAGGCATTCTTTTGATTTCTGTGCGAACACTTTGTGAGAGTCTTGTGTTGTGTGTAGGTGAGTATAAGTTGAAAGGTATATTTATGTGGTACGCTCTTTCCCCATCCACTTTACGACTTTGTGCTAAATCTGTTAGCAGACTACAGACTACACTCCAGCTTTTGTATTGTTGTGCAGCAGCAGCAGCAGTTCATTTAATTTGCACATTGCCATTCTTCACACTAAGCTACCTTTACTTCCGGCTTTGCGATTTGCTTGTGTAAATTTCGCCTTTGCCCTTCGTTTTATTTTGCATAGACACACTGCTGAGTGCAGACAGAGTAGGTGTCTCTCGATTCCCTGATTTACTGCGAGTCTGAGTTTACTTAACTCACTTCTTGAGTGAAGAAAGCTCGAAGTAGAATTTCCTTTGAGCCAAAAACTTGGGATTTCATGCATATAACGCGACGATCCCTACGATCCTCTTCTTCCTCCGTTGGTTTCTGCTTTGAAATCTTTTCTTTTAAAAAGTCCAAATCACTAGACTCTTCTTCTGTGGCTCTCCTCACTGGTGGTTACACTCCGTCTTCCTCCAGCTTTTGATGAATGATTAAAGAAAAATAAATAACTTCTAGTTGCACTCTTGGCGGTTCTCTGTGGGTTCTGTAAACAACCTGCAAAGTCAAACGAAGCCAACATAAGTCAAGTCACAAAGTCAAAAGAACAAGGAGCATAATGTCTAGTTATAAATGATGGATGAATTATTAAATGCAGACATTTAGCCACACCACAAGAAGACAGTCTGCCCTTTCGGTTATGTCTGTCTGTCTTCAGCAAATATAAACTGTTTTCTCTATCATTAGCCGTTGCGTAAGCTTTTGGAGTGTTCATTTCTATTTTATTTAATGGTATCTTTAGAGAGCAGAAAACGTTGGAGGTTTGTTTATCTGGAATGAATACACTTTGGATTCGGATACGGAAAGTTGTCTTCACATAATCAAATTACAAAATATCAAATACAGCATCTCATGTTCTATTTAAACGTGAGTGGAAATGCAATGCAAAAAGGAAAGAATGAAGAAGAAGAAGACAGATCACGTTTTAAAAACACTTCCTTCCGTCCGACTCAGCGTCTACGCGGAAGATGAGATCTCGAGTGTGTGTGTGTGTGTGTGTTTTTCCCTATCTTTGTGTGTATGTTGTTTTATCATTAGTAATATTGTTATTCTACGCATTGAATCGTTTCATCGAGGGTGTCTGTTTGTCTCAGACTTCCTATTGTTTCCGTGCCTTTCATAATTTCATCTCATATTATGTAAGTGAACACAGTGAGAAATGATCTACTGCCTTGTGTCTCTCTTGGTGGGTCACTTTTTGCACAGAGAAGTTGAAACAGTCAGAAAAGTACATCAGTATTAGTGACAATAGCTGGCTCGCTAACAAACCACACGAATATTTAAGTAGAGAGAACTAAGTTAAACTCGGTGTAGTGAGTGAACGGATGATTAAGAAGAAGTTAAGACTAACATATGGAAAGAAGTAGGGAAATGCAGAATGCAGAGTGAGACTAATGAAATGTCAAATCCCTCTCTTCCCTTAATTTCTCATTCTCTTCAGAATGCACAATGAACACAACAAATAAATTAATCTCACTTCTCCTCTCGGACTTATTTCTCCTAGTCACAGAAGATGATTTTACATGGACAACCATTACAACACAGCAGACAGACAGAAAGGGAATAGCTGAACAAAGACTCGGCGAATTGTTCTTCCGAGATTATTCATTAACATATTTGTTGTACTTCTAACATGACAAGTATAATTATCATAATTATCATTTCTCCTACTAATAATCTTTTCTTGCACTCTTAGACTCTCAGCGTCTCGGCCATTATGGTAATGATGAACTTTCCTAAAGAGAAGATAACACTTCACTCCACTTCCATAAACTACTCTGCATATTTCCTACACAGAATCTTTTCCGTGTCTTTCATAAACTTTTTTCCTTTTAAGTATAACACAAATTACAAAATCAAAAGTTTGTAATAGGGACACTTTGGACTTGGGGAAAAGAGTTCAGTTTCCTTTCCTTTCCTCGCTCGTCTCAAAATTCTCGGGAAATGTTTCTTTTTGCTTTTTCCTTCACTCAAACTTTAACTTGGAGGAATATGATGATGAGCAAGTCTCAATTGGTACTAATCTCACATAATAATCTTTCCTATTTCATTCGTTTGTAGTTGTTGAGTTGAATTTTACTTTAATTGAATGCTAAATGCTGAGTTATTACTTACAACGCGATGTCTCTCGTCGTTCGTAGGGAGCAATTTGGATTTTTGGATAGCTCTTTTACATTTAAACTCTGTGTATAGTATACATACGCTAGCCCTCAATAATAATTATTGATTTTTAAATGATTACTCTCGTAGTTTTTTATTGGCTACTACTCAATAACCATTAATCTCTTTCCAGGGAATACAGCTAAATACTAAATACTCTAAATGATGTCGATTTCATGGTCAGACATACACACCGACTACTGTGGAGAGCGGAGACATAAAACAATTTTTATGCTCACATACTCATTAAGTATTCACGTAATAAGTTGTATAAGTCGTGATTAAAATTAAAATGAAGAAACGTGAGAGTAAAAAACGCACCACTTTAAATCCCACACATCCAAATCCAACGCGTCTTTCCTCAGAGATGCTTAACCAGATGAGAAGTGTATTAAGATTTGAGATGATTCACACAAAACACAACCGTGTAGATGATTCACTTGCAAATTAATGTTGAAACGGATTGCAATTTCCAACTGTGACAATTACAGGTTATATATTGTAACAGTGTGATGTATCGTTGAATGGTTCAGAAGGTTTAATAGTACAGAATAAAGGAGTCTCACGTCTTACCCCACCGGGTCTTATGAGCCAACTGAATAAAGTTTGTGGCAAGTTGGTCCTTCTCTCCCTTCTCCCCTGTTTTCCGTCTCCCTGCCAAGCAGTCGCTATCCTGACACTCTTTTTCCAATGTTGAAATACTTCGAACTCTCCTGATGTTCTGGTATCTCATACTACCTTCTCGTTTCTCTCACAGCTACTTACTTCTTCGTACGGACTTACTGTGCTCTGATGTGTGTGTGCCATGTTTGCCTGCCACAGTGTCTCATGCTTAGCGTTCCTTCACTGAGAAGGAAAGTTGTTGAGTTGCCTTTAAAGAGGTTGTTCATCGGTGTTGAATTTGAATGTATATGAAAGTATATAATGTGCCCATCTCTTTTCCAACAGACTTGAATGACTGACTGACGAAGACATAATAGAATATAGAACTGCGTGTGCTTCATGTATTGTGAAGAAAGTATGAAGAATGAATTGATACGCTTCACGAAGCTACACCATATTACATTCTTTTCTCGTGGAACAACTAAATTTGCACGAGGTTTTCTTAACTGTGGCCCTAAATTCGCAAATGATAACTTTCTTTATACCTGACAAGATGAAAAGGGAAATAAATGTGTATTGAATGTCTCTAACACTTCGGTTTTTTTGACTACGAGACGTAGACGTAGCGGTAGCTCAGTTATTCCTTGGGAAAGAAAGAGAGTTGTCATTTTTGAGACTCCTATTGTATACTACGTATAGGTAGTTGTTGTCTTGTTGTAGTACCCTTTCTGCACAGACTACACTCGGCTCTGTAGAAGAATAAATGAACCCTGTCCAATATATATTATAAGTTTATAAGGTTGGAAAAGGAGGCGAGTGAATTTTTTCGCAGAATCGACACACAAGCAAGCTTTCTGCTTTACACGTACAACAGCACTCCGGGTGAGAGTATTCTTCGATGATGAATAAATTGTGGTTTCAATTGTATTGTATTCATGGATGACAATTTAATTTGGAGAGAGAAAGAGGTGGAGTGAAAGCGATATGGAATTCCAAAGCCAGGCGAAGGACGCGTGGTAATTGAGTTGTGCAATTGAAACTATGCCGCATGCTGATACTCACCAGTATGTTGTGTGTGTGTGCAGAAAAAGGGCGAATATTTTATTGGAAAAATTGCGGCTGTAGGCTGTTGTTATTGAAGGCAGACATGTCCGAGTTTGTTTTGTCGAAGCAGAGAGACTCCTTTTCAACCGCTTTTTTATTGCTTGAAAGCAGAAGATATTTTAATACATGTTTTGAACATTATGGTTTGAAAAGAATCAATTTATCATGTACAACACAAGAACCCGTGAGGGGCTGGATTTTTCCATTTTTAAATGAAGTTTTTAATAATTGAATAATCAACTCGTTTCGGACTTTGCAGTGGACCTGTGTGTTTGTGTTTATGAAAAGAAAAATATTACATTCTTTTTGAGTAACTTATTCGGAAGAGATGCAGATACACAAATGTTTCACAGTATAAATCTTTTCTGAATTAAAACGCTCTTTATTCTCCAACTGTGATGTAGAGTGGAGAAGAGTGGGTAGTTTTTTGTTTGCAAAAATCTGATTTGTATTTCTCACGTTCGACTTGTCTCACCCCAGAAGAGGTAAATGTAAGGAATCAATATTTTATGATGATAATGCATGCACATCTTATACAATGAAGGGCTTGTGTAGACTGACAATAAAGTAGGAGGCCATAGAATAAAAGCGTGGAATAAGCAAAGCATGGGTTTTGGAGTTGAAGATAAAGTTAACAAGCCCATGAATTTGTCTTCTTGTGTTGCAAATTGTCAGAGTTCACACAGACTTCCTACAAGGAGGTCAAAGATTTCATCAAAACATAGCCCAGGGTGGGCCATAATCATTTAAATAATGTCTTGTTAGTCCACACAAAGCAACGAGTGAAAAGACTTTTGTCCGATGGTGTAAAACTTTAAATAAATTATTGTCCAACTAAAGGCACTCCTCTCTCTCTCTCTCTGGATCGTGGCAGCTTTGAGCTTCTACCCACCAAGCAATTCAATTTACCACAAAGACACACACACACACACAAAATCATTCCTTCCATCTTCATTCCAATGTTCCCAAATACACTTATTTTGTGTTTTAAAAAGTCATGCAATATGTTTATTGGTTTGGTGCTGATTTCAATCTCTCAGTTTCCTCTCGAATAAAATAAAACTGTTCTTAAGTTTATACGTGAGAGATATGAGAAATGTGCCGTCACATATTTTTTTCAGATGTGTTGATACAGTCATCTCTCTGTCTGTTGGGATGAATGGTTTCCTTTATGCTGTACACATGTATGTAAGTATGTATGTTTCACACAAAAAACCACTGTGTTGAGTCATGCCTTACCTTTATCGTATTCGTGTGTGTGTGTGTATATGTGTACAAAAAATTAATCCATTTATACTCAAATGGTTTTCAATATGTGTGCACTTAAATCTGAATCCAATTTCAGTACCTTTTCAGGAGAAATGAAGAGTACCCTGTGAAATGCATTTGTGTCTGTGAGGGAGATTATGTTAACAGTCGCTCGTGCCTTCACATTCAACTGTAGAGGACAAGGTGACAAACAAGGATGTTGTTGGCAGTGGATTGGGTGGATTTGACTTTTTCTAAGCGAAAAATAACAAAAGAAGTGTATCTCACTTATTTTTCATTCTCTAAGCTGGATCGATATGAATGCAGTTGGGTACGATTGCTTGTGCTGATGCCTTTAATAATTAAGTCGATATTTCACTGCTGCAGTTCTTATAAAACGCGTTGTTATCAGTTCCTGGCAGTCTATAAATTGGCACATAAGACAACACTTCACTATAATTGACAAGCAAAAAGTTGTCACAATGTGACTGATGTTAAAATTTAAAAACTCCAGTTCTGCCAGCCGACCAAATCAATGAAGGTCAGTCCAAACACAAAAATGCACAGAATGTACAATCATATTCAGCTGAATTCAAAGAAAGGATTGCTGTATTGCTATGAATTAGTCCCCCACTGGTGTATTATATATCCCCCAAAAATTCTTAGCATTTGAAATTTAATCTTCAGTAAAAAGCCAGCCGGGATCGCGTTCTTCGTAGTTCGTGAAGTCCTCAGTGTAATAATAATATCGTTCATACTCCATACTTTGTATTTATCTGCTCCTTCCTACTGGAGAAATTCCCTTGAGACTTGTCTCGTTCAAAAATAAAAATTACTACCTTTTTACGAAGTACACATATGCACGAGAACGAGAAGGGGATGTTTGAATGGGTGAAAAACCTCCGTTGTGATAGGAAAGAAGTAATTTTGCTTTTACTACCGATCCTCATCCACCCTTATGCGTGTATTTTAATAAAGTCATACTTCACAATAGTATACTCCCAGATATTCAGTGTATCCATTGGGAGAGTAAAAATTTCATACTCCTCTCAAATACTGAATACGCTCTCCGATTGTTGCGTAGTGTAATCCGAGTTTGAATCAAATGAGAGAGAGAGAGAGAGAGATGTGATGCTGCATTTTGTTAAGAACCCTTCAACTCTCCTTCTCCCCTGTTTAATCATTTTTTATCCCACTGACATGACAGGTGACGGATTTTATAGAGAGACGCAAAGTCTATAGACTCGTTCTCTACAACAAACTTCACATCTCGTACGGTGATCTTTGTCCATTGTAAAATGCAAAGGAAGCAATGACAAAAATTAAACTTCATATGATGCGAGTGCAGCAAATCTCCTTCAGGACTCTCTGCATCCCACAATGTTGTTTTGTTGCACACACAGTGGTGAGGATGTTCAGAGAGGAGAAATATGAGAGCATCGGTGGCAGTAACTTGGTTTCTTCCATCAACTAAACGATAATTAGTCCACGGAGAGGTATCAAACTATCTTGAAAGTTGTTAAAAATAATTGCTATCTGTGTTTTATGTCCCGTGTTGAATAAGCTACTTATAAAGTCTGTCATACTTCCACTAACCTTCACTTCCCTGTGTGTTGTGTATATTGGCTTATTCCTATCTTCATTCTCATCTTTGCTTTTAATAGCCAACAGCGACACACCAATACTCTCGTGCACAAACACACACACACACAACCCTTTTGTACACACGGACACAAGGCATTTTGTGATATTGTGATTGCCTAGAAAGAATGTTTTGCATGCCTTTAACTTACTCCTATCGGTACTTCCTTGCATTGTTGGTGTAGGACCACCAGAGATAATAAAAAACATGTAAATGGCATAAAAATATTAAGGAACCATGTGCATCGCATCGTCGACGAGTATAAGTCCTTTTGAAGAAGGGGAATATTCTTCGTTTTATGTTCCCTTATGAAATTATAAGTTGAATGGAGTGTGTGTGTGTGTGTGGGTTACTTTTATGTCGAGTGCACGTTGCACTTTGCATTCTGCATGGAGAGGATATTAATTTTATTTTGGTACTTCTATCGGCATTATGTGCATCACTAAAGTTTGTGGTGACCTTTCAAGCTCATCTTTTGATGTTCATCCATACTTGTAATGCATCATCATGTGTTACATGTTGTGTGCTTGTGTGTTACGTGAGTTGTGGCTCACTGCATGACTCAATCCAAATAAAAAAAAGCGTAGCGCAACTGCATTCTTGTCCCTATGAGAAATGGTTATTGTTGCATGGGGATGGCGTGGAAAAATGGCCTTCCGTTTCCAATTAAACCCTTTTAACAACAAAGAAGGGTGTGGGGAATGAGATTACACGTTGTAGTGAGTGAAGTAATAACTTTGTACAGTTTGTACCTTCCAACCAACAGTATACATATGGATGAACAGCACAAGGCGTAATACCAATGATGTAAACTATCATCTGAACAAGAAGAGATTATTCCAGAGATTTTATTTCAATTAAAGTCAGTAGAGTAGAATTTAAATTCTCCGTATGACAAAAATACTTCTCTTATCTTTATGCCCATCAAACATCCTTTTAAAAAATGCCACCCTGATTTAAAAATAATTACATTTTGTATCAAAGCCATCGCAGCTACTGTGGTCCTCCGTAGTGATGATCTCCCAACAGTCCCAACTGTCCCTGCCTTCATTTGTAAACTGTAATCTTTTAGCGTTTGTCTGGTTGAGGCTCCCCTTGATTTGTAGGTGCGTGTACGTATAATTAGTCGGTAAAAGAGAACTAAAAGGATATTGATGACAGGTGGTGTATTGAATTACATGATCAAAGTTAATTAAACGAGAATAGATTACACTTAAACAAACGAAACTTACACAACGAAATGTGACTTTTCCCTGGGAAGGTGTATCATCCTTTCTCTCCGTCGTTTCTCAAATAACAAACCAAACTTGGAAGTGTTTAGAAAGTCAGGTTGCGACTGTACGCATAATTACGAGAATTTGGGCTTGACAGACTCCCTCCGGTAGACTTGGATTTGGATGTGCATCCACCTTGAATTCGGGATGCACTAATGCTAATAAGAATCTTTGGCAGACTGTGAATCTTCTTGTGTATCCAACTCAGACTCAGAGACCAACAACAACCAACCCGGTTGCCAGCAAATGGTAACGATTTATTCATTCCGCAAGGATGTAACATTCCTTGGTTGTAGAGTCATCCACATTGAACGCATCCTGATGAAAGAGTTTAATTTAAAATCCAAACACACTCCAACCAACAGCACCACCACCGCCGTACCACCCGCATTTCACCACAACGAACCCTTTAAATCCCTACGAGCTCTTTGTTTACAGAGAGAGAGTAAAGGATGAATGGGATTATTATTATTTTGTAGCAGATTCTTCCTCGAACAAAATATGCGCTTTGTTCACTGCCCAAGTTTATGCGTACCGAGTGAACAACTCCTACGCTTTCACCGAGAAGAATCAACGTGCATCATCATCATTTACAGCCGTTGCACTTTGAAATCGGAAATCCAATCCAACTTCCAACCTGAAAGTTTGTTGGTTGCTTTCACTCTCTCTGAATAACACTCATAACTGCGTACAATATGCATCCCCATTGAATTTACATATTACTCGAATAAACGTGCACTTTCTCTTTAGCCTAGTAGGACTACACTATTAAATTGCTCTTTTGTTTGTAATATTACACGAGGAAAGCGAAACTGGAGGCTATTTATAATCGTAAGCGATGACACTTCTGCGTATGGGTAATTTTCACATATTTTTGGATGAGATCTCCTCCGTTTTAAACTGCGAAAAGCTGGTGTGGTGTGTGACTTTTACTGCGGTCGTTCGTAGCTTTTGAGGGACTAAAAGAGGGATGAGTGTGCGTAAGTCTTAAGTTTCTTCACATATGCAGTTCCGGAGGAAATCTACTGCGGTGAAGGAAGTTACTTAACCACCATGAATACCACAGCAGCAGTAGTAGCAGCAGTTGATGCATTTTATGACTGCAACTTGCCAAGTGCACATATGCTGCTTAATATGAATATTTCAATCATAAATAGTGAAGTGTAGAAAGTCTCTCTCTCTCTCTAGATTTAGACTAGGCTAGGTATATAGATTAGACTATAGTACAGTTCCACTGCACGAAGAGAGTTAGAGAGTTTACTTGTAAATTGCATTCTAGAGTAATAACAAAAGCAATTTAAGGCTAAGGCCTTAAATAAATTCCTCTCGAATCTCGAATGTGTGTGTTCATTTTGGGGCTTTCTCGTTCATTCTGCAGCAATAAATGAGTACAATAATAAAATGCAATATCACCCAATCTTTCTCTCATTCTGCTTTTACGTTATCTCGCTTCATGCAACAGCTACACACACACAAACACACAGCCCCATTTGATTGTGGATTATCGAACTGCACTACCAAGAAAAACTACCATTCTCCCTGCACAACTCAAATGTTTTCCCCATTATTCATTCGGTGGGTTGCGTAATTCTCTCTCTCTCTCTCTCTAATGTAGTGTGTATTAGTGGAGTTTTTATTTTATTGGCGAGAGGCTTGACAAGATATTGTGGAGATTGGAGATATATTGGGAGCTGAGATAATATTACGGAATCACCTCTGCTGCAGCTACAACAGTTGTCCATTGGCAGTGTAGGTATATGTATAGTAAAGTAGGTAGTGGTGTTGGTGGTACATCCTGGTTTCGTTGATTATGCTTAGGCTTAGAGTCTAGATTGCTTAGTCACTATAATCCGTGGAAGACTAATCCACCGAGGTGGGAGTGTGGGGAAACCGAGTGTCCTGTCAACCCACACGTTGAGTGACCGATGGGAGACATGCATCACACAGTGTATCATGACAATCACATGACTATGACTCCCGTCCCTTCAGGAAGCTCATTGAATCGTCCGTCACTCACTTTTACCAGACAAGCGTGGAAGCAGGAATTCAGATCTCATTAATGTAAAATCAAAGTCAGAGACAATCAAGAGGAGGACTCACGAAGGATATGTGCGAAGGAAATGGGTGTAAAGTAGAAGTTGTAGAAGGAAGTCCAGCCAAGGTTCTCCCCGTTACTTCCCTGTGTGTCCCGTAGATTGAACAGATTCAACCTAATTTCGTATCTCTGTGTATCAAACAGCTTGTTATTTCTTCCAATTCTCTTGTATGGAGAAAAGGTCTGTGCTGTATGTGTGTGTGTGTGTGTGTGTGAATCGATCTCACTCTCTCTGTAGTCTCTTCCAAATCGACCTAATTCATTGTCCACTTTCCTGTTTTTATCTGACATTTCGTTAAATGAAGGTCTCGCAGCCATTGAACATTGGCTGACCAAATTGAGTCAGAAATAAAGGCCACGTCAACCCAACTAACTGCTAATACAGTTTCAACTTCGTTTGCACTTTTTCTCCAATATTTACCCTCTTTGGTCCTTCCGTGACACAATAATATATTTTACTATCATGAATGAATGAGTCAATCGCTTCGTCAGAGTAATCTAAAGGAAGAGAAGGAGAGGAAGGAAAGACTGGATGATGATGATGATGATGATATGACCCTCTCTCTCTCTCTCTTTCTCCTTTCCTCCATAAACTCCTTGTTTGCTTTCATACGGCTTGGTGGTGTTTGTCGACTCCACGGGTACTTTATATACTTTATACATATATACCACTGTGTATTCATACCTTATTCTTAGGCGGGTGTGTGTGTGTGTGTGTGTGTGTTATCCGGACTTTCCCTTTCCGAAAGCTGCAGGAGTAATAAATAGGAAGTAATAAAATATCCCTATGTTCATGCGATATTGTTAGAGAACAGCAGGGAGGGTGCCTCATTACCACGAGACAAAGGTAAACTACCCTGCTAGTCCTTTCAAAAGTGCCTGTCTCTGCCCAGTTGCCTTCACAGATACAAATTTAGTCGATACCTTTTTCTTCCCGTCACTTTTATTTTGCACACACGAGTGCTGTAGTGGTGGTTGGTCACCTCTGTATAAGCAAATCCTTTAGGGGTACTTTGTCGTGTGTGTGTGTATCAAAGTATCTGTCCCTAGTAGTCTTATGCTCTGTGTATATATTAAGTATATCCGCAGAAAATAATGGATGTGTAGTGTAGTCTGCAGTGGCTCTCGAAAAACACAACAATGAGGAGTATTGTCCTCTTTAACCATGAGACTCGCCCCTATCGTTACGTTATTATGTGATTCATTCGGAGAAATGGCAGGTCTGCGTGGTCGGTCACGAGAGAGAGAGAGAATAAAAGTGCACGATTTATTCCTACATGCGTGCCTGAGTGTGTATTATTTCTTACGCATACACAAGTTCAGGGACATTCTCCAGGGCATTTGCAAACTTAGGGGGATTCAGATTCAAAATGACAGAATCTGACTCAAACTCGATCCTAGCTTCCAACGTTCCAACTCTCATTATTTCTTTACACACTTCTTGTCTCATTATTGTGTTGGGAGGATGAAGGAAGTGTGTTAAATATGCATGCGTGGGTTGCAGTTCTTTCGGGGATTTCCAATTTAACTGAGGCTACAGGCTACGAGGATTTCTCCTGGAATTAAATTATTTTCAGAGAAATCCTACGCTTTTACATAAAAATGCATGAGAGTTACTTTTAGAACGAAACTTTTGCGTAAAAAAGAAATTCAAAACTATTAAGTGCATCTCTAAGGGATTTTAAGGTTTTAAAGTGAGTAGTATGCATTTCAAATTTCTATTTGATGTGTCTCTCTACTGTAAAGTTTAAGGTTGATTAATGTTGTATATTAATCTTAGTTTCAAAGGTTGTATTTGATAGAATAGGGCAGATTGGCAGATGTTCAACACTCTGAGATCTTCTTTCACTCTTTGGGACCCTTAAAATTACACACTGTGACATGAGTGTGTACAGTATACTTGTGCAAGTCCACACTGACTACCTACCGACACACGTCGAGAGATGAAGTTTTTTAAATGGATTTGTAAAACTAGGGAAGGAGAGAGGAGTACTTGAGTCAATCCACTTACAAACCGGGGGCTGAGTAAGCACCCTATGCAACGAGGAGATCCAGTATGAAATGAACAGGGCTCCTCTCCTCTCCTCAACAATCAGAACAATTAGCACGTGCCATATGGTATAAATAGGCAACTGCACTTGGACTTACCGATATACCCGAAGTGGGTTAAAAAGAGCTAAATCCGCTAATCATTCAATCATCTGACCAAAACTTCATCCAGTTGTTCCCCTACACACAACACGTCCTCGTCGTCGTCTTTCCCTCTACACAAATACACACGCATGAGATTGATATTTACGGCCAACATTCATACTGCCACACTACCAAATATCACGCGTAAATTTGCCCTGTCTGAGTTTTGGTAAATATGAATTCATAAAGGGATTTAGAGTAGCAGCAACAGTAGCTGCTACCATTACATTTACAATAGCACTGAGTACAGAGAGTAAATTCTTTCCACCAAAAAACTGTCACTCCGAAGGATGGATGGCTTGTTTTGCTTTATCCACAATTCCTCGTATAAAAGTCCTCTTCAATTTCTCTCTTCTCTGTTCGCGTAGGGTACTTGGTGGCTTAGCTCCATTCACAATCTAACCGTATAAAATGCGTGCATCAGGTTTTTTTCATCAGAGGGTTAACTGATAATTATATTTTTTTGAAGATGGATGGATGATGTGTAGTTCGTGTAACAATGGTGGTGTAGATTGCACAAAAGAACGAAAGAATTCCTAACTGCAGTGTAGTAGGTTGACTCTCTGTTGGGTTGAGGGATACATGCAGGCCTTAAATTCATTCGTGGGTACCTTTTCCTTGTCATGAAAGAGTAAAGGACACTTGCATCGTAGTCGTGTGTGCCTCTCTCTCTCTCTAAACCGTTACAGATAAGCATCAATGAAAACATCAGAATCATTAATGATCTTGGCATTTGATATGGATACCTAACCTACCCTATCTCGCACTGTTCCTTCCACATTCACCCCTTGCGATCATCTGTCCTTCTGCATAAGTCATGCATAACACGACCGAGACTAACAAATGTGTAACAAAGCAACCCTTCTTAATCCGAGTGAGGAGTGGAAGCTGCAATCAGCAAAAGTATCTCTGGCTGGCAGTGTGGTGCAAAATCGGAGCGCTTAAGGCTCCATGTTCCTGGCTACCAAAAATAGCATAGCAACTTTCGAAACTCTATTAAATTGCGACCGAAAGTG